>JAYRBW010109291.1:0-18408 GCA_036023295.1 Invenusta paracnida
ATGCATGTAGCATCGAAAGCTCGGTCCTTTTAGTTAAAATATTTTATTTCTAAAATTTTCAAGTGGTTTATCGACTCGTATTTGGATAATATTTAAATAAACAAAATTAGAACGTAAAAGTACATATTAATATTATTTAAAAAAATCAAATAAAATCTCGTAGTCATTTATGTCATGAAATTAAAAAAAAACAATGAATATGAAAATTGAATAAATTATTACCAAGTGGCTGTTTACAATTGCACGTACCTACATATATACCTTTTTATACGACGTACATTAAAAGTCTATTTAAACCATACTTTATGGTCTAAGTAGGTCCAATATAGTCCATTTAAAAAAAGTAAAAGTTATTTTATTAAAATATGTTATACGATATTGCAAAACATTAAAAAAATACTTTTTCATTATTTAATTTTTATAGAGTTAGACATTAACGTTAAGAATTAACGCTGACGTCCTGAAACGTATATAAACTTATAAATTATGTATTTGTATTGACTTAGAAGCATAGTGCAAGAATTTCACGATTATCATGTGGCGTCTAATTTTTTTCGAGTTGAATTAAATTCTTATAATATGCGTGAAAATATAAAACTAGTACTAATAACTATGAGCTTACTTTCGGTAAATAATACACCCGTTTGCATATAATCAAAAAACAAGAATAATCATTATTTATGAAAAACAAACAAAACAGAGTTGGTAATATATATTTTAGTCAGGAATTTCGAATATTTAATCATTTGCAATAGTATTATGTAGAATATCTTGAGTTACTTTGAACTATTTATTAGTCGATAATTATAATAAAAAGTTTAATATATTGCTACTTTCTCGTAATGCAGTACACTATATATTTAATAACCTGATCAACATTTAACATATTTTATATATCTATCGATTATATGCACATGACGTATATATATATATATATATTACACATTTAAATGAATAAACATATTTTGCTATAATAAGACAATATATTGCAGAAAAACGCATACATATCAAATTAAGGAATAGAAAGAACTTCATTAGTCATGCTTATAAATTGTTGATGTTTACTTTCTCAGATGGTAATATTCTATTATATGATTTGAAAAATATATTACATATAATTGTTTTATTAATCAGATATCTGTTCTATAAAAATAACCATAATACATTTTAATGTTTTTTAAAGAATTATTATTCCTTTTGTTTAAAATTGTATGTTGTCTATTTTTTGTAAAATTCTTTTTCCAATAATATAAAAGGTTGTAATATATTCTCTTAGATTAAAATTTATAAGCTCTATAAAATTTTGGAAATAAATAATTGAGTAAATGCGGAAAAAACTATTTATCTTATTTTATTTTTTTTAGAAAAAAGTGAAATATTTAAGAACGTAACCCTTTTCCATCTTGAATATATATTTTGTAAGTAGCCATAAACACTCAATTTATTAAATTAATAACGTACTGGTCTTTGACCATTGGCAGTAGCAAGAGATGGAACGTTTCATTGGTGTAACCAAACATGGACAATCGTCGGTCCTGTTCTAGATATTTGATCTCTGGTCCAAAACCATCCACCTGGACCTCGTTTGGCTGTTCCTCGTGGGAGGCATAGAGTTCCTTCAAAGTTATTGACTATATGGAAAAAAAAGAAAAGGTTCCATAACTGTATTTATTTAATTAAAATTAGACTGTTAGACTATTAAGACTATTTTCAAGGCATGTTTAATTCAGATGGAAAAATACATAAACGATATTTTAATAAAATTTTTACGATTTATCCCTATACAATATACTCCATATGAAGATTTCTGTTGCTTGTACAATTCCTTTATATTATCTATATACTAAAATAGATTATATATCAATTGTGACAGGAAAAAAAAAGAACTAGGCTCTCGAGTAATTTTAACTACGATTATATTTAGATAATATCAGTTCAAAGATCCAAGTCTAGTTATGAAACTTTGGATCAGAAGTTTTCTTTTCCGGTACAATCTTTTGGCACAATATTAAGATATTGTTCATATTATATCAAATTAAACAGACGATTACACAATTGTGACAGACCAATAGACTATAAGTAGTGGCCAGACTGTATACGCTAAAAGAACCTATCAAAGTCCATTAATGATAATAAATGATAATTTCCTAATATAAACACATTATTATCAAAGAATTCCATTCAATACCAATAACATTATCGAAAGGTTAAAGTACACTGAAGATAACGTGAACGAGAAACTTGAGACAACAATAGCTACTAATGATCTTAATACAAATGTAATGAACCTTTTATTTGTAGAAAATGAACCTTTAGACCAACAAGTTCAAGTGCCAAAATAATGTTAAGTGCTTGTTCCGGAAGTCTGAACTTTCTCTATAACTGCATCTTTGAACTGATACTTTGGGACATTGCAAGCAATCGTACAACTATTACAAACTAATTATAGTTCTAGATAAATTTTCAGTTTTTATAGCAACATGTTTTTCCAATCCAATTACATAATGTGCACATTATTTGAACGGTTTTAATATTATGTAATAACATTTAAACAAAATATCTAATATTATATATAAATACAATTATTTTATTATTATTATTCCATGCATTATTACCATTTTTAATTATTAATTTATAGTTTAAGACTTTTTCATATATAATACTTTGTATTTCTATTTAAATCGAAGAATAAAGTCAACTTTCTCATTTTAATGATTTATTTGTTATTTTAAAATAACAAGAACATTATAAATATAACTAATTTCCTATTATGTTATTATGTCAATAATAACCTATAATTATAACCGGAGTACTATAATGTAATTTATTATCAGAATATTTATATTCTTTAGAAAAAAACGAATAGACTATTAATAACATTTATTTTTTGTCTGTTATAAAAACTCTTAAATGCGTTTTTAATTTTAAATTAAATGCCTCTTTAAAATATCATATCTTCACTATCTTATCTTTGAATATATACATTATTATATTACATAATTTTTTCTATAAACTTGATAATGTTTGCCAAAGTTTAACTATACAATAAAAAAAAGTTACAAATTATCGCCATTTCTGAATTTCAATTTTAAGTAAAATTCGAAAATGCACAGATCAAGGCTTAGATCGATACTTCATCATCGTTCAAGTTCTTCAAATTGACAAAACCGAATCTCTTTAAATGAAAATTGTAATTAAATTAAGTTGGATTTAGTCTTAATAGTATATACTCCAAAAATTGATAAAGCATCTGATCCAAAGCATTTAATCTTGAACGATAAGGAAGACTGAATAATGAATGATAGAACCACATACCTCACTCTCCATCCACTCCTTCACTGGTCGAAGAGAGGCAATTTCCTGCTTCACTGCTTCATCATTGAGGAAGAGTTTATCTTCAGTATCCACAAGTAACATACGCCCCGCCTTCAGACGGCCCTAGAGACAAAAATGGGCTATACCATGAGAAACTTTAGCCCTTTAGAATTATAACAACTTGGGAGTATCTCAACCAAAAAGCAACATTATATATTTAAAAAATCATCACATAAATTATTTATGAAAATATTTTTCATTTTACCAGTAATCTAAATTAAAAATGCAATGCTTTTCTGGCAATTCTATTAATATTATATATAAATGGACGATCCTCTTTTTTAATTATAAAATGATTACTATACAAAAAATACATAGATGAAAAAAATTGATATTTCACTCTCTTCCATTCCAAAAGTATATTAGTATAATGTAAAAAACATGATGTGCCTTATAAGTGTAATAATTTCAGTTTAGGTACATATATATGTAGTACATATATTTTTTTGTAAATCAAAATTTAAAAAAAGTTTAAAAAGTAGATAATTCCAAATAATGAAAGGCTATTTTAAGATAACAATTTTATTATAGGTTATACACTAAACTTTTAATATGTATACAAATAGCTGGCCCCAACCTTCTTTATGATATGAACGGGTTCCAAATCCACAACTCCAACTTCGCTACTCATGTACATGACATTGTCATCGCTGATGTAGTAGCGTGTGGGTCGCAGACCGTTTCTGTCCAGAATTGCACCCACATATCGACCGTCCGAGAAAGTGAGAAGAGCTTGAGTAAAAAGACCGACGAAAGATTAAGATATATTCTTCCGATACATTGTTTGTTTTACTTTATTTTATTTATTTAGAGAATTTAATAAATTCAGTTATTTAGAAAAATGTTGGAATCAATTTATTTTAAACAGATTGTATCAAAAGAAAAACGCTGTGACTTTAATAATTAAATAATGACAGTTTTAAACAGAATAAATTATTATAGTAGATAATATATTAAGTTGCCTTTATTAAAAACAACTTTATGTGGCAATTTAAAAACAAAGACAACCGTTATACTGAAAATAAGATATGGGCATACTATGTGATTTTTATATACATATATTTTTTAATTCTTAAAAAATATAATTAGTTACCAAAAATGGATATATTGTCATGCTTAAATTATAGTTAAATATTACATTTTGTATATAAACTAATTGCCAGGTAATATATGCAAAAACTTATAACAAATAATCTAATGAACATCATACCATTAACTTTACTTTGTTATGAATATTTATTTGCATTTAAAATTACAACAAAACTATGTAGTAATTAAATTTTTTGAAACTATATAGCGCTACAAGTATTAAAATATTTCTATATTATGCTTAATTAAATGCTCAATAATTCAGCTTAATAAACTCTGTTGATTCCAAATAAAAGTATAGTGCACAATCAAATAATTTCTGTGCCACTTTACAACAACAACCAAAAATTCGCTCTTTTCTGAATTTTTTACTGAGTTTCCTCTAAATTTTCTTTGCTTTCCACATAAAAAAGAATATAAATTCTGTATGTTATATAAGTTTGTTAAGCAGTAGTTAATTATTAATTATTAGTTATTAACTACTTCCTATTGTATATTTTGTAAACACTACTTAAGACTCATATATACAAAATTACCTCATGTAAACAAGTCAACAAGTACAAAATACCTATATAAAATAATAAAAAATGAAATCTATTATCGCATATATATGCGTATATTTTAAGCAAATTTTAATTATACATTTAAAAAATAACCTTCATTTTTATGAAAATGTCTAAATCTCTGAAAAAATCAGTAAAATTATTTATTCATACAGAATTGTTTTTCATAAAACGCTTTTAAAATGAAAATGGTTTAATAATTAGAGTGATCGTTATAATCGCTATGTATATATATGTACATACTGCAATAAGAATCCTCAAAATATGAAGCATATGTACCTATTATAATCAATACAATATAATGTGTAATAATCTAACATCAAGTGGATAGACATCATAATACCAACTAAACCAGGAAGTACCTATAATATATATTCTAGTTTCTTTGCTGGACGTGGATACTTCAGTACTATTATACAATATATATCTACGTATGTATAAGCATCAAGTCAGTTGAGTACTTATAAATGTATTGTACACGAAAGCAGAAATATGATTAACATGTTATTGTATAAATGAATATTATATTATATAAAAATGTTTTTGAATAAATATAATATTATATAGATTAAACATAACCTATAAATTTATATATAATGTATACTTCTGTAATAATTGCGTATTTAAATGAAAAAAAGGCATATCTTGACAATTATTTGGAAAAATGTATTAAATTATATATCCATATAATCAATGCATATTTTTAAATATAGTCATAATATATAATATATACTTTTAATATACAAAAAACTGACAATTGTCTTTAGAAGTTTAATTTATAGTATCAAAAAATGTTAAAGTGTAATATTCAATTAGTGATAATTCAATGAAAGGCTTAGATGTTAATAAAAAGATTATTTCAACTATATATATATGATATCATTGTACTTGTAGTAAGTGATATAAAAGTATTAGTATACGATATACAATATTATAATTCAATATAATACGATTCATTTGTGAAGACAACTACGATTTGCAACGTTTAATTTTATTAAATATATACTTTAGGTGCCTATATGGGTGTAATATATGTATAATCGTCAACATAATTCAGATGAATAGCGCAATGTAATTAGACCGAGGATAATGTAAAAGGAAGAAGGGAATGTAGCTGAAAGATTGATTAGGATATGAGTTCAAAAGATCTCTTTATCTTTGAAATTCACATATTATGTCAGTACATACACTTCTAATATATTATGCATATGCATAGAGCTAATACTTACAACTAATATGCACGGTTAAAATATCACAAGGGTAAAAATGAAAATACACACTCTAAATAAAATTTATTTCAAATAAGAATACCTAGTTGGAAAATGTTCAATACAACTACATAAAATATATTATATTATTTGCTTTGTGCTCTTAAATTGCATTTAATTAGTAATTTTAACTTAGTCTTTTGCAAAGAGGGTTAGAACATATCACCTTAACTTTATTCATACCGAGTTAAGAAAATCCACATATCAAGGAAATGTTTCCTTAATCATGTTCCGTTAAAAAATAAGATGCCATGAAACTTGGAGTATAGATGAAATATACAAATACCAAAAATTATTTTCGAATAATTATTTCACTTTAAACTTTATTTGTGGGATTATTTATTTGTTAAATATAACATGATAAATATCCAGATTTTAAAAATGATAAAATTTCATTATTCTTGGGTCAACTGAAAATATATATTTTAAAAAAGTCAAATAAATACAAGATGTTCAAAATACAAAATCAAAGTGTTTTTTATTAAAATTTAAAATCTATGTTTACCCTATATTATATTATCAAAATGACATTATCATCAAAATTAATTAAATATTCCAAAATCCCTAAGACAAAATCTTTTCATAAACTTATCCCGTGACTCCCCAAGAGCACATGACAATGAATATAAAACTAAAAATTCAAAAACAGCCCATCTCCGATATGGATAATGTTAAGATCTACGTTCAACTGCTCTATACCATTAAGCCAATACCATTATGTCCCCTCATAGTTATAAGCACGACCACACACCTGGCCCATCCCAAGGCTCCATAGCATATGCCGCCCACCGATAGTAAGCCCGTTTCTCCGTCGTCATGAGGACATCGTTGTGCCAGGCTTCGGGGATCATAGTGATCACAGTCTCGGGAAGCGTTCGTGCCCCCGCAAAATAGAGAAACTCCAGAACATTGTCCAGGGACCCAGAGTCACTCATTCCCGACTCGATAACCGGGTAGAGTTTGGTGAAGTTGGCACCATACTGCGAGCTCCGCATGACACCCTCCCGAGCACGCATGTAGTTCACGTTTCCCCGCAGGGTATTGATCTCACCGTTATGAGCCAGAATGCGATTAGGATGGGCTCGTTCCCAGCTAGGAAAAGTATTAGTCGAGAATCGGCTGTGCACGATAGCGAAATAGGTCTTGAAGAGCGGGGTGGATAGATCGTCGTAGTAGGTCCACAACTGCTCGGGTGTGAACTGGCCCTGGACGAGTGAGAAGGACGAGGAAATGTATGGCTGTGCTCAGCTATTTTCACTGTAGTTATAGAGTACATTTTCTTTAAAAAAATATCAGTTTTCCCGCAGTTTTTTTAATTATGCGAGAGAATTTTGATTTACTGGATTTTTAATGGTATTTAAAAAAACTGCATTCTATAGAAAGAGAGATTTATCAGATTATATCACTTTGAAAGAATTATTAAATTGGTAAATTTATTTTAGAATTCAATGTCAAAAACATGATTAAGTTGGATGCTAATAATGTGAGTTAAGAATTGTTCTGAGGTGGAAAGTGTCGATAAAGAGAAAATGTAAATTAAATCGTGAGCAACCTAAATTACAAGCTTATATAATCCATTAACAAAATGTAGTAGAAAAAACATTTTTTTACGAATTGAATTTTTCTTGAGTATTCATGTATTTAAAAATTATTGGAAAAATTAAGTTTTATATTTTGGATAAGAGCCAACCATGAGAATGCCAAACTTAATTGAAAATAATATTTTAAATAATTAACAATCTATATATATATATAAATAACATCATAGTCAAATATATAAAAGACAAAGAATTTAAATGTTCCATAGAAACAATATTATAGACCAAAAATAATATAGAATCATGAGTAATGAGTAGGTAATCAGAGATATTTGTTTAAAAATGTAGTTACATATATATACATTTAAAAAATAAATCCATAATATGTTATTTATATAGTACTCGTATGTGTCAGTATCACCGAGTTTTTCTAAAGGTTTATAACAGAACTTCGTCAGGGAGGAATTTATATGCATCTCATTTCCTGCAAGACTGAGCACCTGCACATAAGCGTTACATACACGTGCATTTTTAAACACTCAATTTGCAAATCACCCTCATCGCCATCCCTTCTAATAGACCCCTTCAAACAATAACTTCGACTAACCCTTCCAATAATACTTATTTAGTAATATGAACAATAAATGATATTAATATTATGAAATGTTATGCTTAAAGTTACTTGAATAAGTAATTTTACTTAATGTTACTTAATAATTGTATTCGTTAATATACTTCATTTCTATTTTTAATATCAAAATGAAGGTAAAAAGTGAATGCAAGTATACAATGCACGAAAGCTATATAACTTTTTGGGATAATACTTACATTGTTATTAAAATGCATATTTATTATTATATATGTAATGATTCTACCACATTCAATGATTTTTATATAAGCAAAGAAATCCGTAAAGTAATACTAACTCACCACACATCACAGTACCATGGCAGCGCATCTTTGCCAATATATAGGTACTCTATTTCTCTATACTCGTATAATGGCATAATCGAGATATATTTCAAGTATATAATAATGGAAACATAATATCACTAAAAGGGACAAATATAGTTACTAGTAGATGCATACATACTTTGTAAACAATAGTTTTTGTTGAGAAGCTGCAAATATAGCACCCCATTTCCATCTTTTTCATTGTGTGACTGGCATGTTTCCTTATCAGATAGACCTGTTAAAATGATAAATAGAATATAGACAAAACATCTATTAACTTTTTAAACAATGAATGATAATTATTAAATTAATTATCAAACAAATTCACTAGATTATTGATTAATAATTTAATAATACGTTTTCTAAAGAATAATACAACTTATTATTTACATATTTTTGGAAGTTATTAATAGATTGACAAAATAATATTGATCATAATGATCACTTATAAATACAATTATAATAATCATTTGATAGTGAAATTCTAAATAATGTAAATAATAAGTAATTATTTTTAAAATCAGGTTTTTATTTAAATATAAGAAAATCCCACCTTTCGCTTAAAAGATGGTTCATCGAAATCTTCCTCATCCTTTGTGGAGACCACAAACACCTGCAAAAAATATTATTTTGTATTACAGAGAAATCAAATGTTACACTGTAATACATATAGTAATGATTACTCTTAAAAATTACTGGAAAATCAATATTAATAACAAATTATTTGGTATAGATACATTTTTACATCATAGCTAGGACATGTATAATCTGAAGTTAAATATTCTTCTTTTATAGTAAACAAAAATAGTCCAATGATATTTCAAATTCATTATAAACTTGTTATACAATAAAGCAAATTATTTTATGAAAAATTACAATTAAAGGAATGTTCAAGTATTTTGTGTATCTTGCGTGTTATACCTTCTTTTGTACACAAAAATATATATGCATATGTTTAAATTAACGGAGTAATACAGCTTTAATAAATAATTTATAATTATAAAGAGCATACACAATTTATTTAGTATATATAATTAGTTTATATATCGAGACTAATATAGAAATAAAATAAACAGTTAAATTATAATATTAGATAAAATAAATTCAATCAAGTGTTTGTATTCAAAACCCCAACTGAAACATTTCACATTTAGAATATTTATATGTGTAATTCTCTACTTTAATTAGCTATGAATGTAATTCTAATTGTTATGTGCAATATACAAAGAATGTAAAATCCCAAACTTCATTAAAATTGTGAACTTAGAAGCATTTTCTAATTAATCGAACAGAAAGAAATTCAATTACATCACTATAACATATATGCATAGAACATTCATGTAATACTTGTACAATTTTTTTATATTGCAGTCATAGAAATATTGTTTTGTTTGAGGAGGAGAGTGAACTATCTATTTCTATGACTGCAGCATATTCGTGGACTAAGCACAAAATCGGTACCTAAATACTCATATATCCCACGTGTTAGTACCACAATGATACAAATCGTATATATAAGCGAGGAAATTCTTATAGAATATGTTTTATAAGTCGGGAGACATCGAAAGTGACATAACCACGTGGATTTTTATAGTTTATAGGTGTTCGTTACACTTATACCTAATGCAGTCTATAACGTATAGATAACATTATATTTATTTTTATGTCATATCTCCTGTTCCTGTGGCTCCGACGAAACGTTGATATAGGACATACGGGTCAATAGAGGGTGGTGACTAATCAAACGTTTCGTCTATTTGAATATAGTTTGCAGGCTACTACCCACAAAAAACCAATATTATAACGGCGGAATCCATCAACCGCAGAAACAAGAAGCAAATACCAGCATATATTATGTATTGAGGTGCTTGTTAAACAATTCTACACGATTATATCGGATGAATAAAAAAATGAAACCAAAAGAACTACTCTTTCATTATACTGGCTATATTAAAATTAGTAAGAATAAGAAGCTATAATTTCTGAAATATTAGTTAAATTAGGAGTAGTATGAATGTAGGTAACTAATGTTATTCGAATAGTTTCATATATAATATAAGATTTATAGATATCAATTCATATATTTAGTAACAGTAACTTGTACACATGCAGTTTCTCTTTCACAAACTCACGTGTACGACTTGTGGTTCCTTTGACTTGGCAATGTCTCCGAGAACACTCGAATTAACACCAACTTTCCGCCAGAACAAAACCTGGAAATAATAAAGATATTATAACGTTTTCAATATGAACTGCATACTGTTAAGAGGGATGTAGGTAGGTATAGTACTTAAAATGCGCAGAAATGTCTTCTACAATATTCCCGCATATATTTTGTATATTATTCTTAATAAATGTATTCTAGCATTCCCTCAAAAATCTATTATTTGGATAATTCTAAGTAACAGATAATATTTAGTGATTTTATTTAAAGTACTTTAAATTTTGATGTCTTCAAAATTTCAGAATATGATCGTAGTGTTTGTTTCCCAGAAATGTGTATTACAAGTAGCTTACTCTGCATGCATAAATCATTTCAAATAATGTAAAAAGTCGATGTTCAATACTTTTTATTACAAATTCTGAATTTATAAAGTTAGGCAATTATAAGCAGTAGGATCAAGTATAAAATAAAAATGCAATCCATATAATGATCAATCCATAATGATCAAATTAATTAGAAATTTAAAATGTTAATTAAAATATAATCGAAACCTATAATACTAATGCAATTATTTAATGATTAGTATAAATAAAGTGACTGATTCATCAAGTATTATTCTTAATTAATATTGTATTTAATTATATTAATTAATTTGTTATGTTGTAAATAACTATTAAAGTATACTATCATGAAAATATATAATGTCAACGAAACATAATATGTTTCATAATATATTTTATTACTATTTATTATTATTATTTATATCAACTGACATGTGGTCAAGAACTCTTCTTAAAACAATTACTGTATAATATGTACGAGTATATAGTCACTTATAATGAGGTATTTTAAGTACTTCAACAATGTGCCTTAAGAAAATTACTGTAAATATAAACAATATTTATATGAGTGCAATGAGTGGCACTTGAATCAGGTAAAGAAATTATAATAGAATCAAAGGACAAATTCTGTGTAAATAAAAGGAATATACCTAAGCAACTAGACTGTGTGTTATGTCAAGGCAACAGAATACCTTGATTTAGGTGACACATATGGAAATTTATAAATATGCACCATTCAGTTCAAAGCGTAAATTCTAAACTAGGTGACTTGGGCGGTGCAGCTAAATATCAACATAATACCTAGAATGTCGACGGAAATTTTTTTTGTAAAATTCTATGTAGTAACATACACATGTGGAAATTTATTGTTAGTGTAATTAATCACTATACTATGTATAGAGAGATATCTAAAATAAATGTTTGGTTGTAAAGTAAGTTTTATATATAGGTATATATATTTAAAGCTATAATAGACACATATAAAGAGTCTATTTCAAATAAAAAGAAAAACAATAATAAGGTTGGATTGGACTAATATGTAAATGATTATTTACATATATATTAAAACAATTTCAAGCATTGATTTTTGCATTTAAAATCAACTAATCGATATGTTATGTTTAAACGGTAAATTACATGTTAGAAAACGTTTATTTCTTTAATTTAACACTTTTAAAAATTGAAGCAGTAGTGTCTATACCTTCATTGGAAACTCGTCAACTAAATCTGAGAACATCTTCATGATTTCTTCCACCTTGTTAGGGTCAACAAAAAAGCAGCCTACAGCGAACCTTCCCAACGGAGGCAGTTCCACATTTTGTTTCCTAAAATATCAATCATAAAAGGGATTATTACTAATTATATCCTTTTATTTATAATGTAAGTTCTTAGTATTATAATTTTATCCAAACAATTGCTAAAAGACGAATTAGTTTACATCGACACATAAATCTTAATTTAAAATGTCATCAACCTCAATCAACACATGCAACGTTATTACCATTTTCCAAGAAGGATTTATATTTTAATTTTCCCTACTAATGAAAAACAGGTTACTACCTGTCATTTCCCTACTAATAATATTAGCTACTTTTAAAGATATCTTTTCATTTAAAACAGAAAACTACTAAATAAGTATAAATTAAGAAATAGACGAGACAAGACTAGAAAACAAATAAATCTAACGAGACATGGTAATATTTTTCTTTGTTTTTTTGTGAATAATAAATGCTTTTATTGTAAACTTTATGTGTAGTATTTATATTACACAATGAATACAAGTACATATAGGCCTATAGCTTGCTAACAAAACAAAATATTTCGTAGAAAATGTTAAATTCTCGATGAATTACAATCTATATATATGTTGTAGAACTTCTTTGTTGTACGGAATATCTACATTAAGCTTATAACTATTTTAAAACAATACAAATGTGAGACAAAATAAAGGTGATATGTATATCACACTAAGAACTGGCCTTATATGTGGCGTAAAGAAAATATGCGCACAAAGAGAGGATCCAATTCTGCGTTCCCTGCCGATCAGTTCCCCTTTCTTGGTCAAGAAATTCTGGAATATATATTTCCCAATTGGTACGGACACCAATACACGCATGTTTACGTACAGCATACTGTATATTATTGAAGTGCTACGTGTACACTACAAGTAGGATTAAATACACTGTACTTTGTAGACTTCATGGGCTAAATGAATTGTTATAGGGGCAAATATTAAAAGGGGTTTTCTGGTTTTGTTATCGTTTAATTACATATGCCTCGGATTATGCAGAGAAAATACAATTAGAACAAAATGAAGACAATTAGCAAAGCAAAGCGAATTTTGTGTTTTTTTATTTTTTTATTAAAATTATTAAATATGCAATTAAATATAGTATGTCCATAGAAATAGACTGTATTTTTGTTCTTTCCTTCTCTAATTCCTTTGAGAGAAGAAAAATACATAAGCCAATCAATGCCCGTAAATCTACAACCTGCACAGCGTAAATAAAATGACCAAAAAAGGTTAGTATGGTTCCACGTATAAAAATACACGTAAAATCATAATGAAAAACCAGTTTAGGAAATTGAAAGATATATTATAAAAATTATTTCAATTATAATTAAGGAGGTAAAATTATATTATGCATATAGGTATTAATTATGTTGATGTATAAGACAAATCAATGGAATGGATGACAAGTTATGCAATAAAATATTACCCTGTATAATGTGTAAGTAGCTTTACCTTGATTGAATTGATTGATTTTATAGATCGATCAACTTTGCAGTACAGATAATGAAGTATTATGAGATATAAATTAAATGGTGAAAAAACGTTATAGTAAACAAGTTAAATACTTATGTTAAACAAGAGTGAATTAAATAGGAAATAAAAGGAAATGAAAGCGGGTGATTGACGATTGAGGATTAGAATAAGGATTTTCATTACTTGGCATGTTGAGTAAATAACTCGAGGGGAATACTCGTCATAACCCCGGCTACATCTCCAGTCAAATTGTCACAGGCACAGGCCCCTCGATGCCGCATACGAATGAGCATCTTCTTGGCATCCTGGAGGATCTAGAGGTGTCAAATAAATAGACATATTAATTTCTCTCAGATTCAGACTAACTTTTAAGACTAGCTTCACTGACGGTTTGTAAAAATAGGTTTAACCACTTCATTACCGATATATAATTTAATCTTAAAGGCGAATCTTTTACACTGTGTTTTTGAAAGGAAAATTGGACGATTCTTTGCATTACTGTATTGCATTAAAAAATTCTCTTTACTTTCAACGCAAAAATTTACAGTTTACGTAAACACATAAATGATACATCTTATACAGTTAAGATACCATTTTACAAAATTAGCATTGCTTAAACTGGTTGACGACACTGGTGTCATTGATCATGATGGTACCTCATAATATGGATAATAGAGCTCGACGAAACAAAAATATATATAATATATATATATTAAAAGAATATTTTCAAATAAAAGAATAGTATTTGGTTAACTTTTCTATGTAGTCGGTAGCAAGTTTTTTTTTAAGTAGCATCAAATGGCACCAGTACCTTAGTCGAGTATATTTTAAAATGTACCATTTTCAGACTAATTTTTGCACAAATAACTATTCAAAATATTACATTATTTGAATATATATATCTATATTTTCATAGATGAATTAGTTTTGATCTGTTTTTGATTCAGGACTTATTTATTATAAAAAAAAGTCCTGCATTAAAAACAAAATAAAGCTCCTTTAATATACCTACTAAAACAAACAAGCAAGAAAAAACATACTCATTAATGTACTCATTAATAATATGACATATATTATTATACTTTAGTTTAAAATTAGAAATTATGTTAATCAATAGCGTATGCAGTTACAACATTTTTAAAAGAGTTCTTATTTATTGAAATATTTATTAATTTACAATAAACTTACTTTGTTCGAAATCCGTCCTTCAATGTCCACCACAAAACCAACTCCACATGAATCTTTTTCATTCACTGGATCGTACAAACCTTGTTTTTCCGGATAACTAGTAAATGCCATAGGTAAAAGTTAGCAAGTAGTACGCAAAACAAAGCAGCAGAAAATAAAGATTCGAAAATATTACTGTTCAAAAGGAAGTGAGAAATGTAAAATGCAGCAGCAATAGAGACAAAATCCAGGCAGAGGAAACCCAATGCAGAGTACGCAGGTTATAACGCAATGAACGCCAACGCCTAGACAACCATTCACAAACCCAAGACTAAAAATAAACTAACGTGGCAGTGAATATTATACTACAATCTGATTGGTCATTTGTAGCAGACACGCGGTTACTGCGTGTTCATTCTGTGGGAAGTTTATTCAAGGCGAGAAATCTACAGACAATTGGCTGGCGTCCTTCAACTCTACTCCCTCATCCATCGCATATATAACCGACATTTTCAGAGTAGATTTCTCATAGCTTCATTATTCCGGTATTGAATCGTGTCTACCGCTTTTCTTTTGCAAAACACTTTCATTGAACATGTCTTCCAAGTTCTCCTCTGTTATCAGTCTTGAGGACTTCTACAAGGCAAGCAACTACTTCCATGAAAGCAACAATCTTACTCTACGGAAGAATGCTCCCGTAAACTGTTTCAAAGATTTTGATATTATTGATAATGGCGGATCGGAAAAATGCCAAGAGGACGTTGAATTGTCCCACGAATCTGGGTTTACTTCACAATCAAAGTAAGTTACTTTCTTAACTTGTATTATATCCCCTGCTTTAATTATTTATACCTTGTCTTTATTACCTAATAATAATTTCTATGATTATTACCTACTCCAGTCTTGAACGAGAACCAATTTTCGACTGGTGTCCAAATCAAATCTCAAAGAATCAACGACCAGAAGAAGTCCCCGGAGCTCTTGTTGTGTTGGACAAGACCTTGGATATTGCCTACACTATAAGGGGAGTAGAGGAAAATGAGTTCCCCGTCATCGGTAAGTTTGTTGAATTTTAGTTGTTTTGCATTTTTAGGTATAACATACCGGTAACTACCTATTTCTGTTTCGATTTTATTATTTTGTGAATTTTGTATGTTTTTTTCCAAAGAGCTGCCTTTAGTTATAGTAGAAGGCAGCTCTTACTTTATTAATGCTGGTTATGCCCATTGACATTTTAGAATGAAACAAGAAGAAATGGCATCATCCGAAAAAATAGAGTAAAATCTCTATTATCTCAAACTTTTATATCTAGTTTTTGTCCACTTCATTTACACTGTTTCCATTTCTTTCTTTACTAGGAACCTTTGTAGACGAACGAATAACCCCCGGATTTCGTTATCGTGTTCGCAACTGCTGTACCGGCAAGGATACCTTTTCCGACGCTAAGTTTCTCGAATCAATTGGAATTGGTTATGGAAAACGGATCACCTTTCGTGGAGACTCGCTTAACGTCAACGAAAACTACTTCTGGTCCGACACAGAACCTGCTGGTTACGCTTTTGCCCCGGAAACTATCTCCAAGGGCGACGTGTTCTGCTTCACTACGGCTTCTGGCAGGGAGAGTGGTCTGGCTACCGTGGTGATGGTCGCTGCCGGTCAACGGGAGATTTCCTCGCATGTCACTGGGGGTATGGTTGTCAAGAAGATCAAGGCCCACTTCACCTGCTCGCTCAAACTGGATGCTAAACCTTTGAGTTATCGCCATGTCTCCTTCGTTTCCAATGTAAACTTCGAGGGTATCGCTCTTGTACTTAAAATAAAAGGGTCACGCACTGCCATAGTCAAGTGTGTTGACTGTCTTCGCGATGGATACAATCAAAAATTCACTCTTTCCGCAGTCTAAAAACTTCCACTAAAGAAAAACTTTCCAATCTTGTTCATACATACCTGTACCGTATATTGCCATCATGTTTTTCCCTAATTTTTGTATTGAAGATTTATTGTTACTTTTTTGTACATATATTGTTATTTTCTCTATTGTGTATCTACAAGTACATTTCGTACTTTTTATTTTTATTTAGATCTTGGTAGTGCTTGCCATTTAATAAGTTCTGCCGTTTGTATACATTTATTTTAGCATATTTACTAATTTTGTCGATATTTAATTTTCTTATTAATATATGTTTTGTTCTTCATATAAGTTTTATTATTTTTGTGTTTTTCTTATTATCTAGAAAAAATAATAGGTAATAAATATTCATTTATTACGGTCGCAAAATTATTAATAATGATTTTGTAATATGAGTTTTAAAAATGGAAGGTGAATAAATACACTATTTTATAGTTAAAAAATATACATAAAATTGCAATACTATTGAAATGAATATATTATAAACTATATTTCATAGTTTGAATTGATTAGATATATTTATAAACCTTATCTAAAAGGATTATTTCTTTCACATAGTAGCTATATGGAAAAAGATTATCAGGTTAACAGAGAATCTAAGCTGTGAAAAAATGACTTCCGTGTATAAAATTATATTATAAGCATAAAAATATACAGATTTTTTTATTCAAAGTTAAATGATCGGGCAAGTAAATTTGAAATAGGTCATTTAAAATCAATCAGCTTGTTAAACATTTAGGTACTTCAAATAAGACATTGGTAATTCAAATGCGCAATCACCCCATTAATATGCGGCAAATATAAATGTGGGGAATTCAAATTCGTTTAATTTCATTCAAATTGGGCATAGGTAATTCGATCTAGGTAGTCAAATATTATAGTTACTGTTATGAATTCTATACAACCGTATAAAAATAATGTCTTATATACAGGGGCGGATTTCAGGCCCTTAATTGGTCCCTAAGAGGTGCCCTTTATCAAAGTGATGTTGCCTTTTTAAAACCATCATAATTTTTTAGGTACATAATAATAACTATATTCTCTTGGTCATATTAATTAATTGATGTATTATTAGACGAATATTTAAATAGTTCTATAAACAATGATTTGTTAGGTACTCATACCTACAGTCAGTCTGTAACAAATTATTAGTCACCCCCCTATGTTATGTATTAACGTAAGCAGCCAACCATCGACTAGGAATTTATGTACCTTCCTATTATAGATTATACTAATCGCCACATACATAGGTACATGCGAAGATTATTATGCT
>JAYRBW010109302.1:0-18407 GCA_036023295.1 Invenusta paracnida
ATTTGTTTAATAATCACGAGCGTTTTATTTTATGCTCAGAATCATGATACATCAGGCATCGGCGAAAAGTCAACGCCAGTTTCATGATACATCAGGCGTTGACTTTAAGTCAACGCCTGATGTATCGTGGCCTTTAGTATTTCTTGGTATTATTGAACGATAATCCCGCAAAATGTATTATATTTCGGTTACATGCAACATAGTTAATAGAATATCTTCATAAATATTACAAATAATTAACTTACTCTGGAGGTATCGGTTCGCCAAAAATTTCTATTTGCAAAGGATTCAATTTGACCAATGGTGAATTTCTGAATACAAAATAAATTGAACAGTACGGTATAGAAAATTAAGAAATAAATAAATAAAATATATAAGTGAAAAAAGGGCAATATTAGGTTAACATCCTTAAAATGACAGCTTGTCATATTTAGTCTAAATTGTGTCCCGATTAATAGAAAATCATACCAAAATTTGCAATTATAATAGCAACGACCTCCTGACAAGATACATTATAAATGGAATACCTACTCGTACAAGAAAGCAACACAAAAATACTAAGTAACACTATAAAAAAGCGATAAGACTAAATTTGACTGACAGTGGAAATATGACATTTAAAGAACAAGGCAAAGATTCCATAAATGATTAAGCGAAACTATGTACTTCTTACACACGGTATAATACCTATATAGTACTAAATGTGAAATAGAAATTATGGCTAACAAGCCTAATGGATAGCACAAAACAATATTTGGTAGAACTTTTAAATTGTACGTAGTACGAAAAACAGTACTAATTATTTTATTTAAAGAGGTTTTAGAAACAGTGCCATTATTTAAAGTAAAAGTACAAATATATTTAAAAGACAATTCTTGACCGATATGACTATGATAATTATATATAAAATACATATCTAACACTAGTCAAATAAAAAATTTGAAATCTGCCCACATTACCCTAATAATGTATTAAATTCTACGACAAATCTTGTTGAAAGCAATAATTGTAACAATTATTGTTACACTGCTGCATGTTATATAATATTAATTGTATATATCGATTTATTCGATAAACAAACCTAGTTCATGCTTGCCTGGATTTCCATCGTATAAAAATAAAATAAGTCTTTTAAAGACAAACAGCCAAATTTGTAATACATCAAAATTTCCGTATAAAGCAATTTCTGTTTTATTATGCAATATTAAAAATATTGTATAATAATAAGCGTCTGTAATTTTTAACATTTGCCACTTTATATTAAAATATAATATTAGATAAATTTTACGAAAAAATTAATCTTAATGTGAACTTTTTGAAATAACACAAATTACAATACATTATAGATACAAAAAAGTATAATATTGGATAATACCGTATTATAATATCATCAGAATTATATAAGTCGGTCAAATAAAAAATAAGGTTTTTTTATTAATCACACAATTTTAAACCATTCATTAACAATACTATTATGTGTTTTAAAATAATATCAATATCCATCTATAATAAAAATGAACACTTAATAAATTGTAAAACGTAAGTCAATGGGGAATTTCTTGTTTTTTTTATAATTAAATTCTAAATTAATTTGAGGAAGAAATCTGTTACTAGCAAATTTTGCAATTTCAGTATAAAATAAACGTTCACAATTTTATTTATCCATACAACTATTTTTAATAATTCTTACCAGATAATGGGATATTTTCTGACTTCTCATTATTCAGAGATTGGGCACAAGTGCATGAAGAAAAAAACTATTTATAAACACTTGTGCTAGGGATATTAAATGATTTGTGCTTATAGAGTTGTCTATCAACGCATACCTGTCTATACGATACATGAAGTATGACCTAATTTTGAAGGACTACATCTCCGCGAAGACATTCTCAACATCAACCCAGTTCATCAAGGGTCAGACAAGTCTACGGGCTGTCTAAAGCTGATATCCCTTTCTTCTCTTCTCCACCCTTTCGTTCATTCCATCCCACACCCAGAATGATTTGTTTGTTTTCCCCGTATGTGTGTGGTGGACCTTAGGTCGCGTCGCCAGACGGTGATGCTGGCCCAACTTCGATCGGGCCACTGCCGGAGTCTCGGGACCTACGCTAGAATCATTAAGCCAACAGCCGACCCCATGTGCCAACGGGGTCTACGGGGCATGGAGAAACCGGAAGACCTGGCGCAATGACTCCAAAGATGCCCGGCCTCACCACATCCAGGTTTTTGGGGGCTGCCCCGCCCTGTCGGTGCTAGCGCGGGCACCGCTCAGGGTGCTACTGTTCGCCCGCCAGTCCCGTCTCCTCCAGTAGGGGGGCGAGCCGTCGACGGTGACAACTCGACCCCAACAGCAGCACAACGACTACATTATCGTAAATTGAACACAAAGTAAGAAAAACACGCCAGTGTAATCACCTGATAAGCTGTCGCTCAGACCGAAGCACTCGAACTGAACGCTCATGAACGGTGCAGAGACATTGATTGAGATGGAGGTTGGTGACAAGCCGCTCGACAACAGGGAAGAGTGTTTCTCGGCGGAGTTCACTCACCGTGAAATGGGAGGACACCGCGAGCTGGCCCAGATACTCGCCACTCGGGTTCCAGGCCTTAGAGGGACATTCTGAGTCGTCGCTTGCGATTAAACCTGATGCGTTGAAAATTGAGTAGTCGATTATACCATAAAGTTCACACCAGTAAAAATATTGTTTATTTTATTTTGTCAGACACAATCAGACAAATAAATTGCAGTAAATTAATAGACTGCACTCTAAAGCATTGGCATAAAATAAACTACAATAATTACAAATTTAAAAATGTATTAGTCGCTTTCAAATAAAATCATAATTTATGTAAGGTCACTACAATATTTTGTATAATAAAATGAAAATAATAAAACCAATTTAAGCGAGTAACTAAAAATATCGATCTTCATTAAATTGGTAAATTAACAATAATTTCCAGAACATGAAGGCTTTCATACAGTTAATAAGTGGTAATAAAATTACAAATCAGAAAAGTAAATAGATAACTACAGATTCATGTAGACTAACAGACAGGTTGGTGGCAGCGGTAACAGAAAAGTTTATAATGTCAATTATAGCTGAATTTCACTTGTGCTAATAACTAAAAAATCATACCACAATTTTCGGAAATGAGTAAAAAGTCATAAACTTGACTTGATAAAAACAAAAATCGAACAAAAAAATAATACTGAACATAATTATAATATAATATGTGTATTTAAATATTTTCTATTGTATAATCATTTATATTCTCCACATACATGATTTATACTGCAAAATATATCAATGTTTTGTGTAACTTATACAGGTAGATAGTAACTTATCTCACTCATCCTCTTTTACATTAATTACGTTTAATTGACTAATGTTGACTTAGTTGACTAACTATTCGTATTTGCTTAATGAGGTGCAAATAAAGTGAAAACCAAGCAAATAGGTTATATTAAACAAAAACAATTGAAATTAAGACATTTATCCATATTAGAATTTGAATTATGTAATTAAGGATAACTTTTTTTGGTGATTATTGTTATAATTTTCTATTAAAAAGTAGGGATTATTAAAGGGATATAATATAACTAAATAAATAGAGCAAAAAATAATAATACAAAGTAAACTTTGACAATTTGACTTAGCTTTGGTAAATTATGGATTTTATGACATGCACAATAATTGTCAAATTATTTTATAAATAATATAATATGTTATATTGTGCAAAATACTTAAATTATTATACTTGTAATTCTTAACTCATAATTGCAAAAAAATAATCATTAATCATCGAATTTCATTGTATGTAAGCGAAAAATATAATCTGAATAATATTATTTTTACAAATATAAAATATAATATACTCACCATTTGTTTACTAGACTAACTTAATCAAATTCTCCAAAGCTTAAGATAGTTAAGCCAAAGTAATTAACTACTAAACGATTAAAATAATACACACATTATATACCTACTATACACTTATATTATGATTAGGGAAAATTAGATATTCTAAATAAATTTAATATATTTTATATTATGAAAAATAACATGCATTATATTATCATAAATAAATAGAAAAATATCTCCATCGTGTTATTGTTAATTTAACTCGAATAACCAATTAAAATTGTAAATCTATTAAAAAACAACATGAACATAATCATTTTTTATTTACCACCAGAAATAACTTCTTTAAATAACATGAATCCTTTCCAAAGTCTCAGGGTATCTGTAGACCAGAATAGCATAGTAAAAGAACTACATGTAGTGATTAGTGGGATGTGTTAAAATGTACTTCAAATATTTTATAGTGCCATGAATAAAATACATTTCTGAGGTATCTACCAAAAAGTATATAAAAATTATGTTAATCAATAGATAACCTAATAATGAATATCCTTTATTAATTTTTTATTTACAGCGGTTGAATATGAGTCAAATTTATTAGCAGGTATCAATACACAGTAACATTGAAAACAATATAAGGATAAATCGTCTTAATTCTAAACAACATTTTAATAAATATTTAAAGCGAACAATATCCATGATTAGGATTTTTGTCTGTATAAAATATACAATAGATTGAACGAAGTGATATAGTAAAGCGGATAAACAATGTACTTTAAATATTTTGATTTCAAAATATATTAACAATCAATAACAAAGAAAACTCCCATTATGTACAATAAAACATATATGTATTTTTGTAAATAATTCTCAGAATTTCTGTTTTATTCTGAGTATAGTACAAATTATAAAGACCACATAATAATTACATGTGACTGAAGACAATCATTAACTAGTCATATCTACTAATAATAAATAGGATCGAATACAAGATTAAATACTCACTCTGCGAATCCGGTTTCGGTGGAGGCTTAGATGAGCAGCCTTGACTATCGAGCATGTGTTTGTGTTCTTGGGGCCAGAGGGGTTGGGCCATATTGGGCGCACTCTGACAGTAGTCGACCAGTGTTTGATGCAGATCAACGAGCCAGTTGAGCTGTTGACCGAAACTAGATAACAGGCCAGGGGCAGGGCGATGCTTGGGGATTTGGTAGAAGTTGAGATGGCAGTAGAGGTCGAACTTGAGGTTAACCTGAAATGGATTGTCGAGGATAGTTGATCAGGCAAGAAAAAATACAGAGGTACATAATAAATTGTATCGGCGGCAGTAAAACAATAAACAAATTGTAAATACAAAGGTATTAAATTAAGTTTTAGAATAAAAGAAAAATCACAAGAAATATATATTTCTATCACTGTTTCTCTTTATTGCAGATATAAATATTTTTATATCAACCATAACAGAATGTAAATCATATAACAAACAATTCGGTTTTTCGACTTTACTTGAATTTCCTAAAAACTTTCTTTCGATTAAAAAACTAGTCGAAATTCAATAATTATAAAATATTCAGAAACTAAAGGACTAAAGTTGTAGCAATTCACAAATCAGAGCAATATTGATTACTACTAAAAATTGTGTAAGTAATATAAGTAATATATAAATAATTAATAAAGTGCTAACTACACAATTAGAAATTCATCAGTAATAGTATAAAAAACATTTTATTCTTTATTTTAATTATCAAACTATTGTTATTAAATAAGCTATTGTACCACTTTTACTTCAGCATTAATTCTTTTTTAAATGAAAGATGGTACCATTTCTAAACTCAAATGAAATACTCACAGCATTGACCGTGCGGGGTTTGATCATTATAAAATCTAAATGAGTAAGACCTGAATCCCTCAACAAACACTCGGGTTTGAAAGAACATTCACGCGGTGTCACGCCATCATCATCTAATTTATAGACGCCTGCGTTTTTCACATCTGATCAAAAGAGTAAAAGAAGGTGTGCAAAAGCTAACAATGTATTATTTGATGTTGTATTTAAAACTTTTATAGAATTACGTATTTTTAATTAAAGCGTAAATTATTTACGACAAAGTTTACAAAACAAAATTACATGAAATTACACACAATTACACGCAAACATCTTGTAGAACCTAAATATCCATTCTTTACATATCTCTATCTTATAATATTGTATTATATGGAGTACATAGTTCAGGGTTCCCACACATTTTCCTATTTTATTTTCCCGGTTTATTCCAGGTGTTTTCCCGATTTAGAATTTATTAAATTATAGATATTTTATAAGTAATATATATATATAAATGGAATAATGCACAGTACCATTCAAAGATTTTATTAGCCTTTATAATCTGGAATTAAAACATTATTTAGTAAATTGATGTTTTTTATGAATGTCGGAAAATAAAATAAAAGGATCAGCTGACACAGGCAAAAATTATTATCTTTTTCAAATTATGTGGTGTTAATAACTTAACATAAACAATTTTAAAATTCAAGGACTTTTCCCGATTTTTTTTACTAAATCCATTTTTAAGGACTTTTCTGAGTCTGGAATACATTTGTCCAAATTCAAGGCCTTTTCTCGGTTTTAAGGAAATGTGGGAACCCTGATAGTTAAAAAATCTGGTAAAAATGTGTTAAATGTAACCAAACAAAAATGGATTACCTGATATTTGAAATTCTTCAGCAAGTGCACTTTTAACGGAATTGAAGGAATTCGTTGCCTTGAACATGATACACTTCTGGATTGAGGTACGGCGAGGATGGACAGCTACAAGTAACAACTAAAAACAAAACACAGAAACAAGAAACTCTGTGAAGTGGAACATTTCTTAAAGGCAAAATACATGTTGGTAAAAAGTTGCGAACTCTGCTAATTTTTAAATGTATTATTATAAAATAATTGTAGTTCATATTTACAGAATTAGAAATCTATAGCATTTAAAGAATAAAATAATAATAATAAAAATATTTTGATTAATATATAACCGCAGTGTCCACGTTTTCTTTAAAAAAAATCGAGTATATACGTGGATACCATGTTATTAATCAATATTCAAAATTTTCTATTATATTTAAAATAAATGTCCTTACATTTTAAAACTCTTTAATTACATTTTAAAATCAACAAATATTCTGAATTGTGTTAATAGTTATTTTTTTCTCTCGAAATAATGAACATTAATTTTGTTAGAAATACAAGTAATTTGGTTGTAATACATATTATTTATGATACAATATTTAAAAATGTCCAGTGTGCATAATTTCTGATATATATATTACCTTGTTTGGCAGATAAGGAGGCCCATCACATAGTATTAGGTTAGAATCTGATGTAAGTCTGTATTCGTCAATTGTCATACTTTCATCCACTGGAATAAAATTATATTAACAGGGTAAAACTATAAAGTACTAAGTAAGAAACATTTTAAACTGATCTTCATTGCATTGAATAAAATATAATATGGATTGTTTATACCATATGTTTCTTATTACTTTACTTTCTTATATTACTTTACCTTACTTTACTTTAGAATACAAAAAAACAAAATCATCATCTATGTTTTACAAGTCTACTTACATGGGACAGAATTTCCATCAACATCAACCTTTAACTGAGTTTTAACAAAAATGTCCTTAGAATTCAAATCCAAATCTTTCAAAACAGCCTGATGTATTGAGAAAATAAACTGAAAAATAAAAAAGCGTACTAGTTTAATCGAACATCTAATTAATTGTATAGTATTTTTACTGTTTAAGGTTAGAAAATAAATATATATAAAATTGATTAATGTAATCTTAATGAAGAAAATATTCTGATATTCTGAAAAAATAAAACAAGTGGACAGTGCTTACATCTTTTCCTTCAATAGCCATTTCGATCATTCCCTGAAAAAGCGTTTAAGAAATTCGTTCAATTAATCCAAATAAAGTATATAAATAAAAATAGGTTAATTGAATCATTACATTCAAGAGACTAATCTTCTCTTTAGGAATAAAAGTATGAGATATATTTAACAATACTTACCAAAATAAAAATACGTTACTAAATAAAAATATGTAAATAAATAACTAACAACTGTAGGGATGCTTACAATTTGTGTGACGCCAATCTTTTGCCACTTCTGCCAAATTTGCAAAACATAAAGATAATTTAATTTAAATGTTTTTTTCATAAATATATACGTTAAAGATAATATTGTTCAAACTATTTAGAAATCTTCTAATGTTGTTTTATTAAACAAAACATTTTAATTGCTAAAAAATAGTTAATTGAAACAAACAACACAAATGTAACTATTCGACCGCAATTTCAAATATCGTATTCAATGATATCCAATCAAATTATATCCAAAAATTGTCATCTATTATATCTTGACAAGTAAACATAACTATATAACCCATTCTAGGTAGTCTTGTACTACATAATAACAACTGTGTAAGTTTTAAAATAGATTGACAAAATTAGAATTCATATACAATAATTATAGTGGCAGTACAAGTATAGGATTTTTTTAAATTCAACATACCTGACTCGTCCAGACATGCTGACTGTTTATAGTAATTTTGAATGGTACCGGTAGCTCTTCCATGTCTGATTGAAAGACAGAGGGCTGATAAGAAGTGACATCACTGTGCAAAGGCTGCCTGTTAATAAGAACATGGGTGAAGGAAGAATGTTGAACATAATCTACGTAAAACTGCTCAATAAAAATACTCATAACATTCAAAAACAAACATTTAGAGTGGTGTAAACAAATTTCTAAACAAATGTTACAGAATTTTATAGATGCATAATTAAACCACTCATTTTTATTAGAATTAGCGTCAATTCATGTTGTGTAGTTAATTATCAATATTACGTTAAACAATTTTAAATACATAATCCTCAACGAGTCATTTATAAGAGAAAAACAATTGTAGTGTTACAACATGGCATATATACCAAAAATGTAGAGTATAATTAGACCCAGTATATTTTAAAATTTTATTTAAAAATGAACGAAAAAAAAGTTATTATTAAAATGAAAAATAAGCAGTTTTCTGTTATATTATATACATACGAGTATGTATACAAGTATATCGTATACTCGTACACAATTTTTAAAAACATATTGTTTTATTACGCAAGTAATAATAATTCTTCTTTGTACAACAATATTTTAATACGATCTTTATGTATTATTTTTGTGCATAGCACGAGTTTTTATTCAGGTATTCGACATCTGCACGTTGTTTGCTACTTATTGTAATTAACAACTAAACATGTATTTAAGGAGTTACGACCAAGGAAGCAGTAAATAAAACTTCCATGGAAAAGAAAATTAGAATTTCGAAAAATCTACAGGCTTAAATTTTGCAACCTACTTATTTAATAAACTAAAGAAAGTTCGATTTTTTTCACCTTTCATCTAGCAAGAAATTAGCACGAGGTCTAAAATCTTGAAAGCAAACAGGATTATCCAACATGTCCTCCGTTAGTTGTTGACAGATACAATTGTGACCTTTGCCTGAAATAGAGTGTGTAGCGAAATATAAGCCAACTTCACATCTACTTTTAATTAATGAAGAAAACATATTATAGAAAGTATGAATATTTACATAAAACAAACCTTCCAAGTTTTAATTACTTCCTCTAGCGTAAACTCCAAATTTAGTTTAGAATTAGTCGCTAATACTAAATTAAGAATCGAAATAAATGTTGCACTGTTTGATTATATTTCATAAATACTATAAATAAAGTTGTTCATTGAGTTAAAACATCTTCGAGACATATTTATGCAGAATTTTCAAATATTTTTAAGCTAAAATAACTTAATATTATGATATTAATATAAACTACCTCGAAAAAAATGGAACAGTTTAGTTTTTAGTAACAAATGTATCTTTCATAATAGCACCAATAATATAATCACTACGTCAATACAGTCTATTTTACACGTAGTGGTACATAATTATATTTATATCTTTTCCATTATGAATTGAAATGGTTAAGAAAAAGAAATCATTATAAAAAACATATATTGAAAAAGAAGAATATATAATATACACTTAAATATCAAATTTTTAGTTAAATTTGTATGTGTCAAAAAAAACACTTTATACTATTTATTCTCAAGTTCAGCGTTTTTAACTTCAACGACCTCTTAACTATAAAAATAAACCTATCTAATGTCTAGAATTATTATCCAAAAATTATTTGCTGAATATGAACAGACAGTGCTGGTAGCTTACTCAAATCAAGAAGGAAGTACTGTAGCTTCTCTAGATCGGGTGGCAGGGGCGGCACTCCCAAACCAGATAGGGTCTTTGACTTCCGCCGAACGAGCATGGCCAACACAGTGCGCAAGGGGTCCGTCACGGAGAAGGACCCCGTGATACTGTGCTTAAGAGTCTCGTCAAAGTAGAGGGTTACGTCAAGCGTGCGTTCCATTGGCTTCAACCCAGAGATCTGCATAAATATTGATACTTAAATTAAATAACTCGTATAAAATTTAGAGTTATGTGCTAGGAAAAAATTGTACATAAACTTATCGCACTATATCATACAAAATATTTGTAATTTTGTACACAAATTTGTAATAGATACTAAAATAAAGTAAATTAAACAATACATGTTATTATAGTACGAGTAAAACGATAAAAATATTAATACAATAATCAACAACGTACATCAGTTCCATTCCAGAGCAGAATGGTCGTGTTAACTCGAAGCCCCATGGACACCAGAGGCGTGTCCTCTGAAGTGGGGTCTATCTGCTTTTCGGGTAGATAGCCATCATCTGTGAATTTCTCTAATACAGAGAGAACACTGGTCTTTGAAGAGTAGTGACGAACCAAATCAATCTACAATGAGAAAAATGTCATGGAATAATAATACATTTAAGAATTTAAAATAATGTAATTTATGCAAAAATATTTTTAATAATAGTGTACTACTTTAAAATGTATTAGTAATAGTAATATACATCTCGTAAAATACATATAAACATGTATTACTTTATACCAATTTCAAAATAATGTATTAATAATGCTGAAATCGTTTAAAAGGGATTACATTAATGTACGTAGCGGTTTACCTACCAGCCAAGCACTGATTGTAGAGGCTGGTTCTTTAGCATGAATGGAAAAACGAGCTGCCTTCTCAGACACTTCTACAGGAGCACGAATTAGACCCTCAGACACAGACACCATTGACGACAGTAGTAGATTGAAGTTAATCCCGTTTAATCGAATATCACTTTCTTCTCTGATAAAAACGACAGGGTATGAAGTCAGTAAATACAAAAAGATACTACATTCTAAACTTTAAATTCAGATTCTAAGAAAAACATGGCGGAAAATAGTTATAAATTAAAATTATAGTTAGATATCTTAAAGTCCATAAATACATCTTTACATTCTTATAAAACAAATACAGTGTGACTAATAACATAACAAATTTCAAATAAAGTATAATATTTAATCGTATTATTAAAATAATATATAGTAGAAGAGAATGAGCTACCTTTCTTTCATTAACTTTGTAATCAATCCCTCGATATCTTGTTTCAACCACTTTGGCATTTCAGGAATTGGTACCGCTGCACGAAATAGTAATGTATTGGACGAAAACAGAAAAAAAACATAAAAAATATTATTACACTAACGAATTAATATAATATGAAAAAAAGTAAAACAAAGGTTAACAAATATAATACAATTAATGATTAACGTGTTATTACATATATTCCTTAATCATAAACAGGAAGGAAAATACTTCTTTATAACATCGAACTTAAAATGTAGTACAACACAGAATTAAATAGCAATACAAATTTAATGAAATAAATTGTCAAAATGACTCGTATAAACTCAATACTAATGCTGCATAACTAGAAATGATATTATTTTTAATCTAAACAGTCTTCATGGTTAACCTATTTAACGCCATTGTTCCCTTTCAGGAACTTAAAGTTTTTAAATATTTTTCTAATACCTAAATATATTAAATTTAGTGAATATAACATCAATGAAAGCACAATAAAATAACGATAGATTTTTATTAACACCCACAAATCAGGTAAATTAAAAATATATATTAGCATTTAAAAGAGGTCACAGAGTATATGTTTCGTTCCTTGACAAGTCTTAAACCACAACATTCTAATAAGATGTATATCTTCACATGTAAAACATAATTAAAACATTGGCAAAACACGAGTTCCATGTTGATCCAGTAAATTCACGTATTTCAAAAACTCATTTTGAATTGAATAAATTAATCACACGGTTTATTAATTATACACTTTACAGCATATACTGTCGAATATATTATAATAGAATTGACCGAGTACAGTATACATGTAACTAGATAACAAGTCAAGCCAAACGCAATGCGTCTGTACTTAATTACGCCATTATTCTGCTTCCACAGTGCTGAGCATCATTACTAGCTTTTATAGGTAGAATTTACATATAAAATCTAATTTCACGAGTGGCAAATATAATCGCACATACAATCTTTCTTTGTATATTTTATAAATATGCACAACACTGTAGATAACAAAGGCTTAAGCAATTTTAAAGTAAATTATAAATTGCATCATTTATTATACCAAGTATATTTGAAATGTTATATCTTAAAAAGTGAACAAAGAAGCAGCGTATGCAGTGAACTAACTCACAGGGAGGAAGTGATGAACGTCTATAGAGCAGCATGTAGGCACACTGTTGTCCATGATTAAAGCTAGCCAATTGATTAGTCAATACTGGTAGCACCCGTGCATCATTGAACTCAAACCATCGACCACAACCTCCAATAGTGCCAATCTTTCCCTCCCTTGAAAGAGAACCACCGGTAGTCCGACTCTGTTCAGTCCCGGAGTTATTGTTCTTCCCGTCACCGCCCTCTTCTTCCTCCTCTTCTGTACAGGCAGGTGGAGGTGGAGCTTGGGCAGCTGCGGAGGCCTGTTTACTCCCACCAACACCGCGGGTCGAGGCCGTCTCATTGAGGTACTGGGAGGTTGAATTCTCCATGGTCATGTCAGGGTAGATCGAGGGCACTGTTGAGCTGAGGGTAGAAAATCAATAACAATAATGATGTTTAGTCATGATATCATATCTCCCTTAATTTGACTAAGATCACAACTATCAAATATATTATTAAAAAGATCAGAAAACGACATCTCAAATAAACAATAGAGTAAGATGGTTTTCCTGGTTGCGAAATTATAAATTATAAAACAGAAATACTAATATTGACGAATAAATGTCTCCCAAGGATTTCATTTCATTTTGCATGTATTATATGTACCGGAAATTGATTCTTTTGCAATTGGACAATATCGAAATTGTAATATTACATTAAGCTTAAATAGTAATTATATTTTGATTCCATTCTTTCATGTTACTATCGAATATGTTTTTGTAGTAACATTACTCTTTTTATCGGGTGTCATGAGCTCATAAGTGTCTCCAGGTGCTATGGAAATTATTTTATAAAATTAAAAAGAAACTTATAAGTGAACTGACATTCCTGAGAACTTTGATGTAGAGAGTGTTTTATCCGTAGCAATTTTCAGGTTATCCAGTTGATCGTTCATTCTGTACATTGAGACTAGGCTTGATTTGCCGGGAACTTTAAATAGTTGAAACTGGTAGGGATGTTGTTCGATAACCTAGTATGGAATAAGAAACAGGTTGTAAAAAGGAGACCACTACATCACATAATAGTAAAGAATTAACTATTAATATAAACATGTACAAAAAACAATTTAAAAAATAAAAAATTGAAATATTTCAAAAACGTTATAATTAGTACTTGCTGTAATGGAAAAATTAAAGAACATAGCAAGTTTTTCTCTAATTGTATGTTCAGATTCGGTTTATATAGTAATATTTATTATTAATTAAAAATATAATGGATACTAAAAAAGCAATTAAGTTAAAATTACTAAAAATAGATTAATTTAAAAAGTAAATAGTTACAAATGTAGATCATTAAGATTTTTTAACAAGTATAAGGAAATTATGATTCAACAATATCAATGTGTATCATAAGTATGTGAAATATATATATAATATATTCTAAAAAGTATTCCAAAAATCAATTTTATTTATTAATCAACACAATAAGTATCATAAACAATTATTATAAACATGATGAAATATATTTCATTAACAAAACTCACTTCTTCGATCGACATATTTAATTTTTTCAAAAATTCTATCGTTTCTTTGTCATATTCTGGAAAATACTGGAAAAAAATATAATAGAGCAATTGCAGTACTGACATTCAATAAGAGTCAATTTATAAAAGAAAAAAAGAGATAATAACTGCAAAATATGTATTTTAGTGGCATATCTAAAATCATAGGCTTATTAAGTGCTAAAAGGAATAGAATTTATGCAAACTTACTCGATCAATAGTGTCCATGGATATTTTGTTATCACCAAACTTTTCCAAGTAATTCCTGAGTGATAAAACCACCTGGTATAGCGCCGCATTAGGACCAGTCTCAGTAGATGTCACCGATTCACTATCCTGACCTGCGGTGTTGGTCGTTCCTGAAGTCATTTGCAGTTCAATGTGATCCTAGAATAAGGGAATAATTTGTGGAAATATGAAAGCTTTTATTTATGCATATTACTCGTATGTTACATCGGAATGCCTTTTAATGAACTTAAAAATAATTCTAAATTCATTACACAGGGTGTAGATGCGCAGTATAATAATAATAATAAATGTAAAAAATAATATGAACACAAATACGTATATGTCATAAAAATAATACTCGAAGGACATTGTGACAACGATTGGCAAAAACTGAAACTTTTGGAAGCGATTATCTCGTAGTAAAGTGCATAAACTCACTGTATCAAGATCCCACACCCCCTTTTCGTAAAGATCATTAATGTAAGCTATGTAGTGCCCAGCGTATGCACCACCACTGTGGACAATAACCGAGAAGAGATTGTAGCGACAATCCTGAAAAAAGTAGTTGTAAGAAACTCACATTATTCATCTATATGCCTACCTACAATAATTATACTGTACTATACAGTAATGCTTTGATTTATTAAAAAAAAATTATATTAATTAATTTAGGAATTTAAAATAAATACCTGGATTTTTTTCATAGTAAACAGAATTAAAGTTAATTACATTTAAAATAATAAATAAATTTAAACATTATTATGAGATGCATAATCAAATCTAAGTCCCTATGAAAAATGTATTGTATCTACCTCTTGCGAAATTGTAGAGTTTGATAAGTAGGGCGCCATATCAATCGACGTTGGAAAAATGAACTTTTTAGTCATTTTAATACGCGCTCCGGTTTTATAATCGTACTTAAATCGCAAAAGTGACATCGTCAATATTGGAGGAAGAACACTGATTTTGGTCATCTAAATGAGAATTTAAAAAGTTTTATAACAATAAAAGGGGAAAATTAATAAGTATATTTCAAATTGTGTTAATTAATAATGAATAATAAATGTTACAAGAACTTTATACAAAATAAATAATGTATTATTAGGAACTAATATTACTGCTTACCAAATACAGAATTTAGAAGGGTAAAATAATGCGTGAGATATAGTTATAAAAATACCGAACATTAATAAATTTTCAAAAAGCGGTGAAAAGTTAAAAGGTCTAGAAAGTATAGCTAAAATATTTAAAACATTTTACAGGAACGCAAATGAGTACAAATAACATGTGAAAGCTATGTTAACAGGAGGGATATATGTATGGCATAAAACATATTATTATAATAAAACACTGACTAAACAGTAAGAGTATATAATAGAAAGAAAGTTCGATTGGGCAAAAAGTTAGATATAGTTAGAATTAAGAAGCTTTCGCTTGATGAAATTTTTAGAGTTATGGGTTTGGACGGCTCGAATATGAAAACTGGAAGACGTTGATCGAAGATAGTGTTTATGCGATTTGGCATTTATGACAAAGTTAGTGATATTGGTTACGTTATATATCATCAAAAATATCAATTGATAAAATATATTTCGTAGTCACTCAGAATACCTTAAGAGCGTCGACTTTGGACTTGCAGGTTTCACAGAAGTACTGGTTATCCCCAAACAATCGCTCCCCCTGTGTTTGGTGTGACAGGGATGCCTCAACATTTGAAAAATCGGCAACCGAAAGATTTAAATCAAGGAAGTCCTCCTACAATTAAAGAAAATTAAACGCAAATGAATAAATCAACATTCAATTTAAATGAAAAGAAAAATTAATAATATGTACCTCTCTGGAACTTGTATAATTACAAATTTCGCAAGTGATCTGAAATAGAGATGTACAGTAGATAAAAAATCGACAAATTCACAAAAATAGCTAATAAATAATTCAGAAAATAAAATTATTTTAACAAAACCATTTAATGTGTTGCGTTAGTGTGTGATTCTTAAATGAAGCAAAGTATAATACTAAAAATGCAATTTTAAAACGGAAATAAAAGTACAATACTAGTATCATTCCAAACAGGATGAATAGTCTTATACGACAATTACATAGAAAATTATGTAAAAAAATAATTAATTTACAGTGTTAATAAATTTTCCTTGATAGATATCTGTAATAAGATTTTGTTCTGGAGTTTCTGTCAATGATTCCTTAATAGCTTCAAAGAGAATACGATTCAATTCTTGAACGTCGTGTTGATCTGATACCTGAAATATAGAATAATAATTTAATTAACTTTAAAAGTAGATGAGCAAGCTTAATAAATAAACATAAACTGATATTGTTCGTGAAAGTGAAATAATAAATAAAATGCCAGTCAAATAAATTATCAAATTCAACCAATTATTTCCTAAATTCACTTACACTCTCATCTGTCCATCCGAAACTACGGGTTAAATCTGATGTTGAAACAGCATACACTGGGCAATAAAGTAGGCTGGCGAATAAACGAAGAAGTTCCCGAACAATCTGTAAGGAAATAAAAGAAAGTAAATGATTACATTGAAATACAAATGTCCCTTTACGAAACTAATAAGAAACCAGAAATGATGTTAGTTTTAAAAGTAACAAATAATATTTAACATTTATTGCGGAGAAAAGTACTCATAATCATAAGAATTTTATGTTTTCAATCAATTAAAATTTATGAAAATATTTATTTTTTGATGTCAACCAAATTACTAAATAATATTATCAATAAAAATTACAATAAAGTAATGGATTGTATCTATCATAATAATTGATATCTGTAATTTTGTATATATAAATTTATTTCATTTAAGCAATCTAAACTAACAAGTAAAAAGAAAATAAGTCTGAACATATTTGTTTGAATTATGTTGTGTAGTACATGATACGAGTAGTTCTATACTTACAGCAGTAATTTTATTTGGATCTTCTAACTTTCCAAAATCAAATAAACGAGATGTAAACTCGGGAGTAAAAAGTAGAGTCTGAAGCAGAGAGTTGAGGTAGCATGTGTTGCCCTGGTTCAACAATCCCACGAGATTGTGTCTGGATGGTGGGTTGTCGAGTTTGGTATTAATGGAGGTGACGATTGGATTGCCAGCCGGTTTGTTATTGCCAGAGGTTGTGTCATAGGTGGGTGGTGGCTCATTGAACATTTCACCAAACATGGTGATTTGCTGGAAACAATAGAAAGTATATATTTACATGGTGATGGTGACAGATTATTAATTATTTCCTGTTCAACATGACTTTTACCTGTCAAACTTGTCATAAATGGACTGATATATTAAGAAAAAACAAGTCATAATAGTAAGAAGCTATCTATCATTACCAGGTTCAATAAAGTTTTAGAATTACAAAAAGTATTATTATTATTATATTAGTATGTTATTTATCTACAAGCAAGTAAAAACATACATAGTTTACATATTTAAAACAAGTATAAACATTTTAGTCATGTACATAAATTTTAAATTATTTAGAAATAAAATATTATTTAAAAAAATGAAATGACACTAGAAAATTAGATGGCACAATTGAATATTTTAGTGCTTATGAAAGTTTGTTTTATTTTGGAAAATATAAAGCTTTTCTGTTATACTTGTATTCTACATGGTACATCTAAATAAAGTAAATAATCAATTGGTAAGTGACTTATAATATTAAAGTTCTTAAGGATATAGAAACAGCTTGCAGAGGCCATTCACCTTATCCAGACGGGCCAATCAACATTTGATACAAAATTGAAGTTAACTCACATTGCAGGGTGATCAAATCTTGATTAAGACATTTGAATAGACATAAATGCATTTCTGAAAATAGCTATAACTAAACTACAGGTACAATGATTCATATATGTGACTGGATGAATATCACCTGTTTTAGTTTCAATACCTCTGTTCAAAGGCCAGTAAAAGAGGATCAAAATTCTATTGGCTGGAACAGGCTAAGTAAAGAACATGTATGCTGCTTTAGAATATTTTTACTGGCTAATAAGAATTTGGCAACATCAATGTTATTTTTATGCTAGTTTTGTATACTGATAGATAAGCTACTTATTCACAAA
>JAYRBW010109313.1:0-18406 GCA_036023295.1 Invenusta paracnida
GCAATCAAAATAATATAATATGACAATTGATCTAAACACCCATTTATATGCATTCTAGGCAGTGACACCCAAAAAATGGCGGATTAAAAAAAATAAAAATAAAGTTGCATCCTAAAAATGCGAATTCTAACTGTTTCAGTTTCTTGTAATAATGATTTTAGAGGCCTTTAATTAAATGCATTTTAGAGCACTATTTTTCAAAATTTTCCGCTACGCGGATATAGGCTCGTTGCCACTCGCCATGGGACGACTGGAGATTTAGCGGTGCCCCCCCAACATTGAAAACGTTCCTACGTGCCTGTAATTAATTTAGGTTAGAAATAAAAAAAAAGATTTCGCCTTATTGTATCAATAATATTTTCTAAATATAAATATTAATTCTAATTGTATCAAATTAAAAATATATTAATTATGTTCAATGCGAAATGTTGACGAATACATAAAGTGTAAATTAGAACATGTATTTCTCGAATGCTATATTTGTAAATCAGTAACATATTTATCATTGCTTAATTAGAATTAACAAAAGAATTATCAGCTCAAGAAGTATTTCTTATCAGTTAATCAGTTTTGAAAATCTTCTACTCCCTTAGTACGCTAACAAGCCACCTTCAAAGGAATCCTCAAAAGGACTGACTCTTTTTATGAGTGTTGCCATAAGAGTTGTTGTTGTGTTGTTGTCATTATTTCAGAATTAATAGTAAATAACTTACACAAATATGTTTAGCTGTGACTTTTTTATTATCTAATCTTGTTTTATAATTTCCATGTTAATTTAATGCGTTAAATGTTGTGTTATAATTTTGACAATTAATATGACTTAAGTGCATGCATGCAAAAAGACACATGAAAATGCCTTTTAACTAAATATTTTAGACACTTTTACCTACGAAAAATAAGAACATTACCATCAAATACCTCCCTTGCAGAAAAAGTAGTACATGTTTTATTCGTTTTAATAATTTGGTTCATATTTTGTTAGTAAGTTAAACCATATCATATTGATAATGCAATTTATTTATAGCATTAATAAAATAAATGATATTAATTAACCATTTTAATATAAGAAATGATTAGAAATATGAGTATTAGCTTATACATGCTTATTCTATAAGAAGTGTGTTTTTCTGTAATGTTTAAATACTTTGGATAGTATTCATATTATTATTATTATATGTAGTTGTGCGATATTTTAAGCACTTCTTAATTTATAAAATATATTAGCAATAGCAAAAGTAATAGTATAATAACGATTATATATATATATGTTCATATGTACAAATATTTAATTATATATTGTATATGATGAAAAATACTTACTATGTGAAATCAAACAACTAAATGCAGTTATAAATTCTATACAAGCGGCATTTGTTTTTTCGATACATCGATTTTAGAATAAATTTAAAATATAGGTGTGAACTTTTTATACAGAGAAGTAATATGCTAAGCAGAATAAGTTTTGGCCTTTACAATAGCGTTTGATTATCTAGTTAATTTTTATATTTTAGAATTTTCTTCAGTCATAAATGTTTGTTATAATTCCACAGAAAAAATGACAATATGAATATAAAAGTATATTTTATAGCTACTGTGCGCGTATATTTTTATATAACAAATGGATAACATTTTGAAAACATTACGTGATTGCACTAATTAAGATTTTTTGCGAAGTTTTAATTTAGAAATAGCAACATATTCAATATTCGCAAATTATAAAGCAAGGGGTTCTTATATTCAGAATTAGAATTGATAAAGAACATTTATTTTAATCAATGCATTATATGTAAAAGTATACACATTTAATAAATAATTTAGATACTGGAAAGTTATATTAATTTTTTTTCAAAATTATCTAATAAATATTAGTATAATGCGACACAGGCAGGAATTCTTATATAATTACGAAACAAGTAACGTATGAAATATATGTACAACTGAAAAACTCCTTTCCCGAGCTATACCCACCGATGCTTATTCAGATAAGAATTAATTTTTATTTTTAAACTCAACGCATAAGTTTTGGTTACTTTAGAAGCAAATATTATTATTTCTGTAGGAAAAGTGGTAGAAGTTCTTCCGATGTTTCGAGATTACTTTATTGAATAGCATGCATTAATTGCATTTTACTTAATACATTATATAAACATGCAATATTGGCGCTCTTAACTGTGATACTAAGCATGAGCTGTAGCATCCTTGATAGAGAAGTTATAATGTGGAAACACCTCTGTTATATATGTATATAGATACTCGTTGTATTATATGTAGAAATTTTCTGCATTTTTAAACATACTGTAATGCCTTTATATAATTTTAAACTTTACTAATTTGATTACGTAAATCTTTCTGATCTGTTTATTACAGATGAGCAAATTTGTTTAAAGCGGCACTTTAAAATAATCCCATTTGATATTATATATTTACATTATCGTCAATTTACTCACGAAAATGAATAATACTATAGCTATAGATGTACTTAAATAATTCTGAAAAAGAAGATTCTGATCGTTTTATTTTAATTATTGATCGTTTGTTTGGAATGTTTCCCATAAACAAATAACCGGTGTGATAAATGTTTAAAAAAAATATTTATATATATATAACAATTATATATTTCGTTAATAATATGTTTTATAATATTATTAGTATAAGTATAAGCATAAATATTAGTATTATCATTTAATATTCCTGGAGTTATTCAGGGGAAAAGTTATTTGTGTACACTATTTATAAGTAGCTTAATTATGTATTTACAATTCTATTCTACAATTCGATGGTACTGTTAATGATACTTGAAATAATTATTTAATATTCATATCTATTGAGCTCGTAAAAAATCCTATGCACACATACTTTGGGGAAATACTTGCAGATATGGAAACATACTTTTTATACAGAAAAGAGCGACTGTCAACACCCTAAAATATATACATATTTATACTTGTCATCTAGGCAAAATAAAGTTATTTATAAACATATTTCCAAAAATATTTTTTTGTTTGTTTTTTAAATTAGAGTAGTTAAAATAAAGATTTATAGTATTTGTTTGGCAATATCGAAATAGTATAATAACATATATAAGCTATGTTTATATATATGTAGAGGGCCAATAATCCAATCGAGGCTTTCTATACTAAAATTAGAATATAGTAATAATATACTATTTGGATTATGGCTCCAGAAATACATTTTTCCTTTGAAAGAGTTTTACACTTGACAGAATACAAAGTGACATTCTCTTCTAGATGTTTTTACCGTTCATTTAATGTATGATCATAGAGACATACTTTAAAAACTGGTCCCGAATCACGCTAAATATAGTTATTAACTCTAGACATGTAAATTTCATGTCTAAGTGCTGCTGACATTCACAGCAATTTGCGGCGCTATATAAAAATATAATAATAATAATAATTATCATTATTAGATGAGTATTTATTTTTATATATGGACATATAATAGGCAGTGACTAATGTGAATTTAATGATTTACTAATTATTTCTTACATTAATTATTTAAGATAATTTAATCTTCCATTGTTTTACATGAACAAGACATTCCCCTTTGTAAACGTTAACAGTCAAGTAAGAAATATATAATATGTACTGCATGTACAATAAAAATTTTGATACTTTTTATATCTTTTACAATTTTGTCTATTTTGAAAGGGTTTATTTTATTTTTATTTTACTTTTTATGAACTCGTTTATTTTAAAAGATAAACCATTTAGTATAGGTTTATATTAATCATTCAATATGTAATTGTCAAACATAATTAAATTTATTTCCCTTGCTGTGTTTACAAAGTTTCTTTTAGTAATTTTATAATAATTTCAGACCATTTTAGAAGATTAGTTGCATAAGAAACAAAACATCTTTCACAATTTCCATAATTTAAAAGCAGACTATAAAGCAGACTATACTTCATGTTATGTACATATTTTTTATTTGGTATACGATTTCTACTTTATTCTATTTTTATTTATCACTATCTACATAATAAAGTATAAGTATGAATAAGCAAACTGCATGAATACTTTTTAATTAAAATAATCTCTAGGTCACTAATATGAACATTTATATACCTATGTATGTGGACTATTCTGAAATACGAAATCATTTTAGCTTAATTAAATAATTTTGCTTAATTCATAATAATGAAAATTCATATATTAAATTCTTACATTATATTTTATCAAAATAATAATGTAAATACTCTGAAGTTACAGAAAGTTGCTTATGTATTATATGTAATGTGATGTTCATGTTTTATGTACGTTATTACACTAAAACTATGTTATCTTCGACTATCTAGGCACCTACGGACACTGCAGTCGCAGAATGAACAGCGGGATTGGGAAGACTTGCAATACAAACGCTGACTGCCCGGCCACCGCCTGTTGCATGACAGAGGAGGTTGGATTCCGCAACATTGTCCACCGGTCATGCCAGGTTGCCGACTGTGACGCTAGCAGTCTTCCCTCGGACTCTCTGGAGGGCGGTTGGATGACGCTGAAGAAGCGATCTCGTCACCTTTTTTGAATTACTAGACCGTCAACCAACCAATTAAGTGTTGACGGACCAAGCTCAACAAAATCAATAAATCAATACCAGCTGCGAACAACTCTGTAATGCAGAGGATGACTATATCTACCTATGATATTTCCTTATGTTACCCACACCGCCCATTTACCCACCCATCCACTATACCAGCAAAAATATTGTACTCAGTGGCGAAGTTAGAGATAATTTGACAGTGAAATCTTTGAAGAAAAATAGACTAGCCTACACATACACATACTTACTCCTTACCAAATAGTACAGGAATTATACTACAAATAGCTATGATCGTATACCCTCACAAACTCGGGTGGTCACTTAATATAACGGAGTCTTTCGGATACCTAAAAGTAGATTTTATAGAATCATTCCTGTCTGCTAAATATCATAATATGTATGTTATATTATAATAATAAACCTTGTTTTGCAAGAGCCCAGATAAAGTTGTTTTCAAAAGACAAATTATAATTGATGTACAAAATATTTGAAATAAACATTGACAATGAAAATTCATTTTTCACTTTTGTCTTAAAATCTAGAAATGTCAACGTTTTATACGGAACTCCTAACAAAAATACTACGTTATACTTTTGAAACAAACAAAATGTAGTCATTGATTTTTCATATGAATATATGTTCAATAAAATAATAACGTACCAATATTAATATACTAATAAAAATACAGTAGAGTATATATAGTTTTAGATTTTGTTAAAATGTCGAAATACAAAGACAATAAATTGACTTATGTAGATTAATATATTATATTATAATAATGACACATTATTTTGTGTATATATCTACGAATACGACTTACATATCTTTTGGATACTTATATCCTTTATTCATAATACGCATTTGAGTAAAAGTTTATGAAACAAACATTTTGACACTCCATGGATATTTTACTAATCAATTTATTACTTATATACCCAAGTGTGAATAAGTTATCCAATCGTTATGGTTAAGATATATAGCAAAAAAGCAAATAAATAATGTTACAGAGTGATCAAAGCTATGTATGTAGGACATATATATATCTGTGGCTCACATTTATCGTTCAGTAAAATTGATGGATGTTGCAAAATAGGTAATGAAGCATATGTCATAAAGAAAAAGTCTGTAGTTAATATAGGTAATCATGGTTACTTATTTTAATATAAATATTGTAAGCACACGTATAAATAGATATTTGCTGTGTACAAGAAACACAAATTCCGAAAGAAAATGGAAAACTGTCTGTGTAACATTGGAGATGCTTAAAATTATCGAATAAGACTGTGACACTTCATTAATATTCCATTCCAAGTATACACTCACGGAATATGAGTAAATAATAAACTTAATTTGCAAAAATCTCAACATATAGCAGATAATCTCACGTTCAATTAATGAAGTGTGAAACAAGGTTTAAAAAATGTATTTGATCAAAGAAAAATAGCAATTTTTTGACAACACATTCTTAGATAAAAGTACGGAGATGATGCGCATATTTGGAAAAATGTGTCTGTAGTGTGTTTATATTAATTGTTTGGCTATATAGCAGTTATATAAAGTAAAATATGTTTTATTATAATATTTAGTAATATAATCACATAATTAATCACATAATTAAACTGTGATATGAATAATAATTATTATAACGATGATGATAATAGTATTTATCATAAGGAAACATTTCAATTGGGACCATTTCGCTAAATTGTAAAAATTGTATATTTTTTATAACGTATATGAAATAATAAGAAACATGAATTTGGGATATCTAACAGAAATATTTTAAGAATTTCAATTTTAAGATGTAATTTAATGAAACGTATCTGCTTAGCGAAAATATCGAATGCACATTAAGAGAAAATTAGACGTGTATATTAACTGCTGATTTTACTACATACAAACACATACAAACAATCCTACGACATAGAATAGAGAAAAATAGATTTTATGAAATAAATATATACCTATTAACAACTATCTACGGCGTTGATAATTCATTATGATATCCTTAATATTATTGGACATATAGAAAACAGCTATCTATATGCAAATCTATACAATTCTATGCATAGATTTGAATTTATTGATTACAATTTGGCTTTATTTTACTTTCTACTGAAAAATTCTATACAGCAGCGAGTATACTATTGAATATCGAATTTTAGCAGCCGCCTGGTATCATAATAGCGATAATACAGGGTGTTAAAAAAAACGCAACTCAGTTATTTCACAAAATGTTTGTATTAAACAACAATAACAAAGGCTAAATCTATGGTTGCTTATAATGATCTATTTTTAGATATCCTGCATAATGATCTATTTTTCTGCTTTTTGAAGAAACAGTAAATTCAGACATTTACGGGGGCTTTATCGATCAATTTGTTGAAACCCTAACTGAAAATGAGATCAAACATGCATGGTTTCAGCAGGACAATGCTACAGCGCACACTTCCAAGGCCACCATGAATTAATTGTCTCAGTACTTTGGGCCAAGAATAATCAGCAAGGGATTATATCCAGCAAGATCTCCTGATTTATCTCCAGCAGATTTTTATTTATGGGGGATGCTTAAAGATGCTGTTTATGCTAACAATCCAAAGAATCTCGAATCCTTAAGGGACAGAATTTTGGCAGAAATAGCGAATATCTCCATCGACACTCTGCAGAAGGTTTCTGGAAATGTTATTTCTAGCTGAGACTCGCATTTAGGCTGAAGGTGGACATATAGAACATTTGCTATAGGTATTGTTTTATTTAATATAAACATTGTTGATACATTTATTGTAACTACTACTCACTTGGTTTTTTGTTTAATATAAACATTGTTGATACATTTATTGTTTTTTGTTTAATATGAGTTGCGTTTTTTTTGGAACACCCTGTATATACTTAATTTCCAATTCTTTAGACCTATCTTTATGTGTTAAACTGTGTAAATACTTCTAAATATTCATATATTCATCTGGGGGTATTTAGGGTCATTATATCAATAAAGGTTTACACAAAAAGACCCGGTTTGACACTGCTATATTATTTATATCTATAATGACTCTATACAATTCGTATTTCGGTTCATAACGTGACATTCATTATGAACCTGTCAATTATACTACTAAATTGCAATTTATATGGGCCAAAATGGTTACAATAATATTTCTGGGATATTATCGATATGTAAATCTTTATACATACACATATTATACTAATATAATTAGTTCTCTGAACTCATATTTCACTTGTATATATGGGTGCATGCTTTAGCATTACTAATGTACACATATTAGGTAATATCTGACTTTGTTAAAAGACAACCTTTGGCATCCGGAGGCAGTATAATGATAATAATTTTTAATTCAAATATATTAATACTTACAAATTTATCTAAATACTATGTAGTTATGCGCATACTATTATTATGTGCGCCGGTATAAGTTTTGACAGATAACATTTTCTGTACGCTATTCTATTTGAACACAGAATAATATTATTCGATAACATTATCAATATATTCATTCTAAAAAATGCAATTATTTTTTAATCGTGCTTTAGCTTGCTCCTACTCATGCACTTATTTAGCAGATTAGGGGCTAAAAAACATGGAAAAATATATCATATCTACCACTTATTCAAGAATACTCATGTGAGCTGGGTTGTTTAAAAGTTGTAATTTATATTTTTGTGAGAAAAATATAAACATGCTGTGAGATCTAATATGAAATTATTAAATCTTTCGTGACTAATTTTCAGTTTTGGTTTTATTTTCATTTTTTATGCGAACTATTTTTACTTTAATTTCTCTCCTGATTAATAAAATAGATTTTTAGAATGCTTAAAATGTGGAAATTCATTGAAATTTGTTTCAAATTTACACTTTTTTAAACATTTTGTTGAATTTCTTTTCAAGGGATTTATTCGAACTGAAATCTAAACAACATGATTATATTTTTACAAATAAATTATTTTTGAAATAGAATATTCTCTACGGACACACTCGCTTACAATAGCACCAGTAATTAACTTAACAGTTTACTATACTGTAATATGATGCATCTATTAAGTAATTTACTTTTAATAATTATTATAGGAAATTTCCTGAAAACTGCGACCCATTTTTTCAAGGATACAATATTTATATATATTATGTGCGTATGTGACATATCTGTCAATATTCTTTCGAAATTGAAGAGCGAATGAAGGAAGTTTTTCCATTGATAGGATATGAAACATCTCATTTTTTCTATCATCACTATAATTCTGTGCTATTTACGAGTCGTTCGAGGATATATAGCTACAGTTTATGCTGAATATTTGGACTCGGAAAATGTGGCTATACATATATTCCAATAATACTTTATTTGCAAGCGCAAAATAATAATAAGACCACCCAAGGATGGGGGAAGGAGATAAGAAAGAAAATGGCTCTATATATGTCTATAGGCACAAGACGATTAGTTTCTCAAAGAATATAGAGGGCGTTTCTCTTCCGAATATAGTACTGGAGATATTTCCTCTTTTATGGAATAAAAATGTCACTAGATCACCAGTAAATTCGCAGTTATCTTAGCGGAACATTTCTCGGTGAATCATATATGATAGGAAGAATCAGAAATCTATAAATGGATTTCGGTATTTTTGAATAACTTTGAAAGGTCTAAAGTGATTTACATATTGCTATATTTGTTTTTATTAACATTTTTGTGAAAATACAATCTTTATTATTTGGAGTTTATTTATACAGCATTTTTTCACATACATCCAAATTAAATTTCAAATTTTATTGAGTATTTTCTCCAATACTATTTCAACAAAATTAATTATCTGTTAAAACAAATAAATAATTTTTAATAGTCAAATACATTTTTTTCTATATAGATGCTTTTAAATTGTCTAAAATTAAATATATTTACTCTTTAATACGAGTATACTAAAAAGTATATAATATGACTTTATAAGTTATACATTTTAAAATGTTTTTGTACATATGCAAAAATCTTTAAAAAGACAAGTTTAAACCCATTGACTTTAAATATTAGAATCTGTGTTATCTATGTATGAAACATTTGACAATTCTTTTACTGAGCTATTTATCCAACTCTTTTAATCTGAAAACATGAAATGTTAAAATTATTTGAAATTTCTTGTATATTACAAAAACACAAATTCAAAATATTTACAAAGTATTGTTGCAATCTAAATTGAAAGGTCTATTGTGTCACAATTATTAGCCAGCCATGTACTAAGGGTTACCTCGTGCCATTGTTCCAACGTATGTATATGATTATAAGTGCCTGCTGAATTTTTGTATGTTTTGAGCGACGGGTAGTGATATAACTTGAAATATGCTCTGACCAGATATTATGAAGTAATTAGATAAAGTGTGTTAATAAAAGCTGTGAAAAAAGTTTGAATTTAAATAAAATGTGATAAAGTGGTTTCCGGAGTTTCTGTGCAGAAATATGACGAATGAAGTGTAAGAAGAAATGTTGAGCTGATCATTAAGGAGTCTGAAAGAAAGGGAATCAGAGAGGTGAATGCTTGATTATTTCGTCTTGTGAGTTAGAATAACGAGCTAGTAAAATTCCTAGATAAATAGTGTGCAGGGTATAAAATAATGGTAGAGTTTGTTAATGATTTCTTGTAATTTAATGTATAAATATTTTGTTATGTTATGTTCCCAAATTTGTGTCTAGCTTTGTTGTATTTTGATATTCGGTCATAATTACATCATTAATTATATTTAGTGGGTAGAGCTAGAGAATAGGAATCCTAACGCTAGAATTGGTTAAACTATGTTATCGATATATATTAATTATCATGAACACTAATAATATATTTCCAACATTTTGATTCCTCGACCAAGGCGTCGAACAAGGCCTGGCCTGATGCCTGTGTGAGAGTCAGGAATCCTTTAATATTACTTTTTTTATATATAATATTTTATAATATTCTCTTTTTTGTAATATTCTTTATTTCAATAGATTAGGTATATTCATAAATAGGTTTGGATGAAATAGCAATTACAGCATAATATCAAAGTTACTGGCCCCATTATTCGGTCACGACATAACATCTAGCAAACAGAATTATGGGAAATTTAAGAAACAATTTAAGAAATTAGGCGCCCCTTGATTATGAATTCACGTCGATCAGTTTAATGAATGAAATTTCGTGTCTATAGTAAAAAGTTAACATGCTCCCAGCCCTAGCATTATGACATGCCCCAAATATCAACGCATTTGGTCACTCTGTCAAAGTGCTTTACATATTATATTTAGTTTCAGCTAACGAATGGTTTAGAATTTCATGAACATTTTCCTTTTCTCGCAGCCTAGTTTTAAATATAAATGATGCAGCTCTTATTTGTACAAGTCACACAATGCTTTGTGTTCAGAGAATTCAGCTGAGTTACAAAATGAGCAGGAATAGTGAGATATCTCCAAATCTAAATATATATTTTCAGAATTTATTTATGTTTGCTTGTGCATTGATGACGAGCATATTTTTATTCCACTCTTGTTTTTATACATGTATTTCTAATATCTTCTGATGATCAAATTTATCAGGCCTTATAAATATAATATATATTTTAATATATACAAACGAGTTTGTATAGTTGAGTCAACATATAAAAAGACGTGATGGTTTGTTATATGTATATATAATATATGTATATGTTTAGAAAATATAGAAAATTTCCTTTCTTTATACTTGATTGATTATACCACTGATAAAAAATTGCCTTTTTGGTATAAATCAACAATTTTCTGCCATTTATTCTTTAAGTAAGAATGCTGTATCCAGTATACTTACAAAATATGTATATATGCATTATTATATACATTCAACTCCAGAGTAACTAGAAGAAAATTATAGCGAGATTTTCTTCATAAAATGTGTACTCGTATGTTTAGCAATTTAGGATTTCGATAGACATCAGTTAACTCAATCAGTATTGCCGATTATCCGGCGCCGATCAGTGGACATCTGACCCCTTGACCCAGAGAAAGTTGTCCCATCAAACAAGCGATATTGTAAGATTGTGTATAATTCAAATAGAATTTACTGTCGAAAGGGAAACTGGGACAGCTTTCTGTGTTATATCCCAATTCGTTCTCAATTATATATGATCGATCTTAACCAATAGTTCATTGATGGATTTAAAGGAAAATATTGAAGAATTATTTTCGTCATTTTTCAATTCTCATCTAACAAATAAGAGAATATTTTTATTGTAAACATTATATATACATAGACATATATCTATACTAATGCTAATGCTAATGCTAATGCTAATACTAATGCTAATGCTAATACTAATGCTAATGCTAATGCTAATGCTAATGCTAATGCTAATGTTAATGCTAATACTCTATAAAATTAAACGCTTACTACATTATTTACTATTTACTGAAAATTTCATACTTATAATGGATTTAGTATTAGCTATAAAGCTATAATCTTACTTGGAATTCATTTCTATAAATATCTATCTATACATTTCACATTATGAAGGCCAGATTATAAAGTGTATTTTACAGTTATTATTCTTATGGTTATTTTCCATGCACTTTGCTTCAAAATATATTTCCTTTTCCTATTATTGATACGTTATCATTATAAATATATCGTTGTATATATCGTTATATACATATATATACATAAAATAACCAATGGGTATATAAATATAGTTCTCCATCAGACATCACTTACTATGGAATGTTGTACCATCTTATGTTCCGTACCTATATCTACGTTTGTTAGAGCCGCTTCACTCTTTCTACAATATCTCTATAATTGTTTAATTATTAAAAAAACGAATTAAATATACAACAAGTAACTATACAGGGCATGAAAATAAATTATAACGAGCACTACCTACAAGGAATCAAATAATATACACAAAATACAAATATATCTATTTATTCAGAGTTACATATATTGAGAGGTGATGTAAATAAACTATAAATTATAATCGGTGAGAGTTTAAAAAAGAAGGATTTCTTGCAAGAAGAAACTTACATAATATATAACACCTTAATATCGACCTCATGTCTTGTTTATACAGCTTTAAATCAGTAATATATCATATCTATCAGGGGGAGCAAAAGGCAAAAAGGTGAAAGGTGGCTAGTCTTTCAATTTCTACACAAAGCCGCGGCAGAAAATGCCAGTAGATAATATAAGTTACCCCAAGAACTATAGATACGCCATAAATGGGAAGCTTATAACCGTGTCAGATAGTTTCGAAGAACGATATTCTGCAAGAGTATTAAACTATCCCATCAAAGGGGTCATTACTGGTTTGAACGCGTGCGGCAGTACAGTATAGCACAAGTATCAAACCGCAACATTATGTACACCGAAATAGATATAATTATATGTATTAGGCGCCATGTGAACATTATGGCCATTATTTTCGCCCCTTATCCTCGAGTGTTCGTATATATATATATATATGATGAAGGTTAACTGAGCTATCTCAATAACGAGCTCGTATCCCATATTGGTTTTTTGCAGTTCATTTTATCGCTGTTGAATATTGAACCTACTCTTGATGCATTCGGGTTTCCTCTTATATGCTTGCACATTGTGTATGTAAAATTATCTACAGATATTGGTGTATCAGAAATAGTATTTCCCAAGTTGTCACCTTATTTCCTCAGTAGATCATTGTGCTTTATGGTCAGACTGATCATATATTTCTTCGTTCTCTATAGAAATGTTAAAGTTGTTTAAGAAACGGTTTAAGTTGTTCACTTGGATTTGTTTACAATAAAACTCTACAAATGGAGCAAAAACAAATGGTTTAGGTAAAATCATCTTCCAGTATACTTGACACATATTATGCTTACATAAAATAAAAGTGTGGTTACTATACTATGATGTGTTTATTTTCTGTATTTTATTTATCATGTATGTAATTTTCATTTCAGATATACCGTAGTATTTTATTAGGAACTGGTGTATGTATACATATATAATATCAGTAAGTTATGTTATAGCAGGTATATTATGTAGATCAAGCCTTATTCAAGTATTATAGGGAATAAACGTATACATTTTTATGAACAAGTGTATAAAGACGCATATATATAATTAAAGATTATAAATTGTCTGTAATGTAGAATAAAAATTATTTTCAATTTAAGAAACATGTTTTAAAATGATTTCATTGTAGCGATTCAAATGCAAGAATATCTAAACATCTAAAATCGTTTCATTTCTTATATTTTTAATAAAACATCATATGTTTACGAGAACATCTTCTTAATAAAATTATCATTATAGTGACATGAAGGAAGTTACAAATTTTTGAAAATAACTACATATTGCTCAGGCACAAGTCAGTTGCTCTATGATTTGTCACCTGCAGTAGGTAGTCTTTGTCTCTAATAGCAACAGTAATTGCGTTGGGAGCGACACTAACGACCTGGAGATCTCTTTCCATCTAGTCACGGTAGGTTACTCGAAGATGTCCACCACAACGGAAAGGTTCGGTGGATTGATGTAGTGACAGCTTTGCCAGTGGGAGGTCAGACCGTCGAAGAGCATGCCCGTACAATCACAAGAAGCGTTATTTGTGAGCAATTTCAAGATTTGTTCGGTTTTTGAAGTCAGTCTTATTAATTCTCTGAGAGAAATGTGTATCTAAGCAGATTGGACACTAAGACGAAGCAAATTAACTTATTCCAGGTCACTAGCAGGGCTGTTGCATAGTGAAGTAACTTTCTAATTGCAACCCAAGCAAGTTGGTGTCTTTTATATAGAGCTTTGCGGCTACTGGCAATCTGACATCCCAAGTAGCAGAAGTCTTCACACTTCGGTAGCACATCCCAAGTAGCAGAAGTCTTCACACTTCGGTAGCACATCCCAAGTAGCAGAAGTCTTCACACTTCGATAGCATATCCCCTGTTAGGGTATTGATAGCTTGTTCGGTGTTATCGCCTACGAGCATGACTTCAGTTTTATTGACATTGAGGTGAAGGCCGACACTGGTTGAAGCTGTTTCAAAATGGTGAAGTTGTCTTTGTGCAGCTTCTGTTGTATCGCTTAGGATGGCGGCATCATCGACGTATGCAAGAGCAATTTGCTTGATAACAAGATTGTGAAATGACAGGCGTCTTCGGATGGTAAAGGCATCTGAAAGCGAAGTGTGAAAGACATAGTCCTGACAATTATGAAGAGATATGTTTCGAGCGTGTCACCTTGAATGACACCAGAAGTCGTTGGGAAGGAGTCATAATTTCCTGATGCAGTGCGGACGTATAGGGACTAATGTTGGTGCACATTGACGTTATTGCATTGATGATAGATGTGGGAATAAAATCTCAGAATTGTCTCGAGTGCAGTTCGATTTATATAATTAAATGCTTTTGAAAAATATACAAAAATTAAAACTAAATCCTTCTTTCTACATTTACACATATCGATTATCACTCTTACCGATAGGATTTTCTAAACCGTATTGTGGTGTGAACTGAATCCTGTTTGGATCAGAAGAATTAGTTTTCAAGACGATCGCGAAAGCAGAGAAGATAAATTTTATGGAATAATTTAGCGTTCACTGACATCAGTGACAGACCTCTTTGATTTGAAAGAGAAAGATTATTTTTTGGGGGAGAATGGTAACAATAACAAATTGACGCCATTCGACAGGAGGATTTTGCCTCTTAGTATAGCCTTCATTATCGGAAGAAGTAGTCGCGAGAGTGGTAAAACGCAGATTATGTCGGATGGTAGATTATCCGGTCCGGCTGACTCCCGTTGGCGTTGTGTGACACGCTTTTTCTAGTTCTTCAATCGTTATTTCACCTGTCGTGATTTCTGCTGCATTTTATATATTTTCAAGTTAGACGGTTTGAATTGTATCAGTCTATGATGTTAAACAGTGAGCAGAAATGTGTTTAATTTTTTCTATGCGGTTATTTAATAAAATAGATAATCCAAAAATGGTTTATTGTCTCAAATATTGAAAACCGTTATTTTTAATCGGAATCTCTTGTCAGTTTCTTTTTATGTAATAGTATATTCCGAGAATACTTTTTTTTACTAACATCTTAAAATGAAAGGCACAGTGTGAAATTTTCGTATTGTTAGCACCGTGACTGACCCTACATTTTACCGATATAGGTACTCGGCTGACAAAAATGCTAGCAAAGATGGAAAAGTTTATAGATATTACTTAGATATAGACTCGAACTTGCCACCTTCAGATCATCAGCTGCTTATAATACAATATTCTGTTCTATTTAATGCATTAATTTATAAATATTTTTTGCTTATTTAAATATTGCAATATTACGAATATAATTTCAACCATAATTCTGTAGATAAAATAGTGGATAACGATTGTAAAGGAATTTTTAACAATTAATTCAATTTACCTACAATAAATGAAAATCCATGTTTGACATAATCCCCTACTTTTTAAATAATTATTAACTGTTATACTATTAATAGTAGTATAATGAAATTACAAAATAATTTTAATGCAATAATCTTAAAATTAAAAATTTTATTGCAAGTAACATTCAAAAACCAGTAATGAAAAACAAATAAACAAGTCTTTAAATTTAAGCAGGCGTATTGAAAGTTAAAATGTTAAACTTAAAAATCATTTTTATTGTGAAATTTGCTAAAGAAATTCTAAATGGATATTTTCCGTTTCAAAGTATATTTAAAAACTCAAGTTAAACTGTTTCGCTGTATAACGTACATACTAGTATTATATTATACAAAATAAATGAACAAAATATAATGATTAAAATTAGAGTTTAAAAGTTTAAAACAACACATTTGAGTAGGTATATATATTACAATAATATACATTATACATTATACCCATATAGGGAAATTAGAAGAATCGGAAAGACTAGTGCAACGCGATAATCCGCACATGAAATTTTTCTCAAAAATAAAAATAAACTATAAATAAATTTAGTAATGTTAAAATAACTACGTTTTAAAAGGTAGGTAGGTAGATTGTTTCCTGTAATTAAGAAATACAATTTGATATAACGATGATGCATAAATCCACATTCTTATGTAATAAATGACCAGCTGATGAGTATTTGGTTGTAAACGTTATACATTAAAATTGGAAATAATGGCGGCCGCCATATTGTATTTGTCATAATTTTGTTTCCAATACACAATCATTGATTTTCAAGAAATCAATAATTTATTTGTATAAAAAAATCCGAGTATTCTACACATTGAATTTGTCTTGTTTGTGTTTCAATCCCTGATACCCCTATTGACATAGTTGATTCGAACTTTCACTAAACAAGAGAATCGTATATTTTAATCCGACCATACCCTACAGCATAAACTAATAATTAATTCTGTATACCCTATTAACATTTAATGCCCTACAGTATAGGCATAATAAAGGGAAAAGTAAAAGGCATCAAACATAAGAAGTTTTGAACTCGCTTTATGGGTATAAAAATAGTTAAAGAAACATAAAGACGTTTCACTACAGTGTTACAGAAATATATAATTGAGATAAAAATAATTGTTGATATAGTAACATTAATTAAATTTAGCTTTAATATTCTAGTGTCGGCTGTCACACCCTAAATATAGTTACTTGTGTAATTATATGTCCGAGTATTGAAATACAACAAGGAGTTCAATTTAGGAACATATTAAATCAATTATATTTAATCATTAAATTATAATAATCCGTTAGCTATTTCTATAACTATTTTGGGCCCTGCAAATTATTTAATTAGTGATTTTATTCTCATTGGTCCAACTTATCAGATAAATTATTGAACATTCCGCTTCTATTTTTTTCCTTCAGGCACCCCAATCATAAACTTCTTTTCACATTTCTTCAGAGATTATAAACTCATAATTTCTTCGCTTATACAAAAATTTGTAATTCTTCACAACGACAATTTTTTTAACTCGCTTCATTAAACCAAGCTTTGTCGTTTATTTTTGGCGAGCATATATATAATATCATATCACAAAGAGCACATACATAGTAATGCATGCAAGAACTCATTCATTCATGAACACACACATACATCAAGTTGAAACAAAGATAAGAAAACTTTTGTCAATCTGAATAACTTGCAATCTAAAACAGGAGTAGGTATAAAAGTGAAATAATAAAATAATTTTTAAAAAACAAAATAATCCGGTTATGTAAAAGCAAAGAAAAAATTAATAGAGACCAACATGTAGGTATATTCGTGTTATGAACATGTTATCCCTTACGTCACACTATATTTTAAGGTTTAATTATAAAAAAACTTGCAACATTTAATATTAAAAAAATAATTTAAGGAAGAACATATAAATTTACATCCAGGGACTACTATAATATAATATTCCTTGTTTACATTTTTGAAATAAATTGTATAACACCTAACATTTCAATTAAATATATTTAAAATAAATTAACTATTACCGTTTTAATATATTTATAATAAGTAAAAGTTCACTACTGATATATCCTTTAGAGTAATATAAGATAAAGATACATATAAATAACAATCACAGTTTAGAATCCCATATGAATAGTACTCCGTGAATTATTTTCACAGATTTCATCGTTCAATGGTTTCAACCGATCTATAATTATTAATATGTAAATGTATTATTGTATTACTATTATTACAAATATAAATTTTTAAATATATTAATATATTAATGTTAATCTTATTAGTAATTCTTATAATGCCAAAGAATTTAGAGCAAGCAATAAGAACCCTCACTCTGTGTCAAAATCGCTTAAAAACTGGCAAATGTTTGGGTGACAATTAAAGTTAGCTCGTCATTTTTATGTATTAACATGGTGTTGTGTGCCGCCTTTAAATAATTAGTAGGCATA
>JAYRBW010109324.1:0-18405 GCA_036023295.1 Invenusta paracnida
GAAAATATTAAAAAACATAGTTAGCTCAAGTCAAATATATTTTTAAAGAGCTAACACATTTTACGCTTAATTCAATTCTTTTATGATATGAGCTAACACAATTTTTGCCATTTTTGGCTAATAATAATATATTATTGACTATATATAGATTAGTTAGTAGTTATTGATCTTGTGCTATTGACTATATTTAGATTAGTTAGTAGTTATTGAGCTTGTACTATTGACTATATTTAGATTAGTTAGTATAGTTATTGAGCTTGTACTATTGACTATATTTAGATTAGTTAATAGTAAATGAGCTTGCCGCGTAATATTTTGGTTTATCGATTACCTGTTAATTGTAATATCTTGGTATTAATTGTCTAGTAAATAAAAGTTTTATCATTCAAAAGTGAAATTATTTCATATGGCGGACCAAAAGGTTCAGTCACGTATATCTCACTTATGTGATAAATAACTCACTTATTTAAACAAAAAGTCACTTATTTAATAAATAACTCACTAATTTAATAAATAGCTTACTTATTTAATAAATAAGTCACTTATTTAAAAAAATAAGTCACTTATTTAATAGATAAGTCACTTATTTAATAAATAGCACACTTATTTAATAAATAACTCACTTTTTAAAAAAAGAACTCACTTATTTAATAAATAATTGAGTTAGCTATTTATTAAATAAGTGAGATATACGTGACTAAACCCTTTGATCCACCAAAGGGTTCAGTGAAATAAGTGACTTATTTATTAAATAAGTAAGATATACGTGACTGAACCCTTTGGTCCACCAAAGGGTTCAGTGAAATAATGGAATTATTTATTAAATAAGTGAGATATATGTTAATGAACCCTTTTGTCCAAAGGGTTCAGTGAAATAAGTGAGTTATTTTTTTAATAAGTGAGTTATTTATTAAATAAGTGAGATATTTATTAAATAAGTGAGTTATTTATTAATTAATTGAGCTTGTTATTAAATAAGTGAGTTATTTATTAAATAAGTGAGCTATTTGTTAAATAAGTGAGATATACGTGACTGAATCCTTTTTGTCCGCCATACTTTCAATCTATGTATTATACAAACTAAATGTACTTATATATATATGTAGAGAATGTATAACGTTTAGATCAGAATTTCTGCCCGATTCCAACATATTTATTTTTCATTAACATGATCATATATCAGTAAAATTATCTGGTGAATCTGGTAGTGAATTTCACCTTTGATTTGATGAGTATTTGGTGACCAGGAGCGATTTCTCTTATCTACAAAATGTATATAAAATAGAATTTTGCCTTACTTTACCAAAACTGATATTAGATAGGTTTTGTTCGGTAGAATAGGTATCATTATTATAGAAAGTAATCTATCTATATAGAATGGAATGGAATCAGAACAAAATATAATGTAACAAATAAGTCGTTGTAAAATCGTTTGTATAATTAAATTAAATTTAAATTGATATATACATAATGCAGAAACAATTAAAAATTATGTCGACTAAAAATTAGAGTGACACCATAATGTGGATGACACTGTGTTAATTAATTTTAAACATGATTAACAAATCAATATAGGTATAATTTCGTGGATAAACTTACTGCTTGATGGTGACTCAATATGACACGCTGAAGAACAATAAAAATAAGATCGATTATAATACGATTTGAAATAAATATAATTTATGAAATATGTTTATATATATGAATAAATAGATCTTTAGTCGCATTGCAATCCCATTTTGTATTATAATCCAGTAACTTTAGTAGTTAATTTATCATTATGTAGAAACAATATTACAAAAAAAATTTTATTGTTAATTAAGTCTATTTGTTTAAAGTATCTTAGATGAAATGGTTCACTTAATTTTATTTTTTATTATTATTAGGAACATAATAGTCTTTCGAAATTTTATAGGTATATATTGAAATTTCATATATTAATAATAATGAACACGAAAACACAAGTATTGTCAAAATTTCTGAAAAATTTCTTCAAACTATTATTTAAAACAAACTAATTTAAACAAATAGTTTTTCTCATATTTTATACCTGTTAGCATTTTCAATCCCATTTTACAATGCACATTGTGGTAAAACAGGAAATCCTAGATATCATCGTAAAATATAATTAAAATTTACAAATGAATATATATTTTTATAATTGTTGTGTACTATAAATATAAAAAATAATATTTTCATTTTATGGATATTATTTTTAAAGTTATTATTTCCCATTTTCTGTAAAGAAATACTCTTAGAAATCCTTAAATATCCAATTTTATCCATTTTATCCTTAGTTCCCCTACTCATAATTTGTTATTGTATAAGAATATCATAAACTTTATATAGTGTATACAGTTAAATTTATCGGATGTCGAATTATATTTGAAACATATACATAAATATTCAACATGCTAGTCAGTGTGGTAGTAATTTTTAACTGTGCCAATTCCTTCTTTTGTTATACCACCGCAATACTAGGGACAAATATGTTATTATTGCGAATTAATTTTGATATTAAAATGTTTGCTGTTAATTTGCAATATTTGAAATCAATTTTAAAATAGATAGCGATTTTATTAAGTTATACTCCAAAATTAGACTAAATTATAATCGTAATTAAATTAGTACCAATATTGACATTTAATTTTTAAATTAAAAATTTTACTTGTGAATGAGACAAGATGATGCGAAGTACGAAATAAACGATTTGATAAATTTATATTATATGATATCAGAGATATAGGTATAGGTAGAGATTTCTATTATGTAGTGTATCCAGGGTGTTGCAAATAGATCCGCCCCTAAATTAAGAATGATGATAAAAAGCAGTTTATTTGTATACATAGGCTTTTATTTACAGAAAATGAGTAAAACTTCAAATACATAAATGTACAGAAAATGAGTAAAACATTAAACAAATAAATGTATAGAAAATGAGTATAAATAAATGTACAGCTTGAACAGCAGCTAAGCGTTTCGGAAATCACTTCAAGAGACATTCAAACAAACGAGTGTCATCCTGCAGACCAACCAAGATATTCCGCAAATGATTCATCAATGTAGCAGTGCACAGTGGTTCATGCTGTCTTGAATGACAGCATGTTTACTACTGTTGCTTAATGATGGCTCTCAGATTTACACAAGGGTTTAAATCGGGAGAATTCCCAGGCCACTGGGTGTTATCAAAAAATCTATATTTTCATTTCTTAGCATTTGCTGAGTTTGCAGAGCCTTGAAATACGGTGCTTTGTCATACAATAGGGTTACCTGTTCGACATCGACCACATTGTCAGGATTACGAAAAAAAGAAATAAGAGAATTCAGTATCGTATTTCTGAAATATTCTCCAGTCTACGATTCACCATTTTCCTTAATGACGAAGATCATCTTTCTGGATGTGAAGCATACGAATATTCCAACACAAGTTGGGTGAACCACAGTTGATCTGTATCGCTCATAGTCATTGGTCTCATTTAACGAAGTTGCCCATACTCGATCATTTTGATTGTTTGGTTTCCGCATTAAATAAACGTAAAATTCATCACTGCAAGCAATTTGAAGAAAATCATCTTCTCTCCAATCAGCTAAAAATTCTCAGAACCAAAGTCGATCTTATCTGTTTTGCTGTCTTTAGAAGTTTTCTGATTACATAAAACGATACCATTTTACTTGACTTCATGTGTCGATACACGGTTGTATGATAAATTCCTTGGGCTTCGTCACTCCTTGCAATAACCATTCTCTTTGTCAACTTTCTACTACTTTTGCCTTAAATTCCTCCATTTAATTGGCATATTATTTTTTGCTCTTTCATGACTGTTCCACTTTTGCCTATCCGATTCATGTCCATCTTGCAGTTGTAAGGATCGCGATTCCAATTGTCTTTTACAAACATCTAACTTCTCTCTAAACGATTAGCCACCAACTATTTCGTAATAAACTGTGCTCCTTCATTTTTCGCTTCCTTGAAAGTTATAGCCCGAATACGGTCAATATAACGACGCTGTTCACTGTCTGCCATATCCAAAAAATGATACTATTTAGCAATATTTAAATTTGAAATCCATAGACTTGCTGTGAAATACATAGATAATTACTACCGTAAATATATAGATATATACATAGATATCTATGGAAAGTACACGTCTATTATCATTCTTAATTTAGGGGCGGATCTATTTGCAACACCCAAAATGATCGCAAAATGATTTGCTTTTATGCATAAAATTACAGTGCGATGGCCTTTTGGTAAAAGTTTTCCAAATTTGGTAATTTATAAAAATAAATGCTATACGTTTATCTATCCTACGTTATAGCACCTTATCTACTTTGAATTATAATCAGTATGGTGCATTTGACAACAATGTGATCTAATACACTCTAAAGCCATAAATACTGGAATGTGAGTGACAAGAATACCACAGGAACTAAAAATATTGGTTGAATTAGAATTCCCGAAAATCGTGAAATTTGATAGTTAATGATTATAACAATACTCATTCAACTATTCTGCAATCTGATAACATATATATGTACCTTTACTATAAAAACTACTCTTTTTATTTCAGTGACAATCTCAAAATTATTGGCAGGTACAGGTCTACATAATACGAGTAAGCTTATATATATTCATTCTTATGTAGTTTTATATATACATAGTAGGTACTTGTTGTTCGGATCATATTTCCTAAAATTCTTTGTTTGATGTCGAAATTGACTAAATCAGTATTTGTGTATATGCAGGTATGTACATACTCCAAATTATGAACTAACTTCTTTCTATATATATAAAATATATCTAAATAATTTTTGTTCTGGTTTACTATAGAATTTATATTTGACATATTTATAACTACACTTAAAACATCAAATGGTAAATAAATTATTAATCCAAGTTTCGTAAAATTATATATTGTACAATCCAGACCAAAATAATATATTCATATCTCATGAATCCTGACTATAATTACACACATTTTTATTTTCAAAATAGCCACATTTACAACAAGAAAAAATTTAGATTTAAATTTAAAAGCATTTATCAATAATTATAGTAGAAATTACTCAATTATATAATATATATTTTTAAATATAATGTCATTATTTTAATATTTTAATTAAAACAAGTGTTTTTAAATTTTTCTTTAAATTAAATTTACACAAATTATATATAACTTTTAAAATCGAAATAAAAATTAAAAGTTTCAGAATATATAATTCTGCATAAACATTTTAAATATTTAACGACTACATAGTGAATATTTATGTAGAAACCATACTAATTTAACTGTTCAAGCGCATCCGCCATACATATGCATTTTATCATTAATATATTTTTGTATAAATTAAGAAATATTATAAATAAAATAATTTTTACACCAAATTAGATTTTAGTCGTCTTTCCATGCCTAAACCACTGTTTTTGTGAGTAATTAAGTAAATTATGAAATACCTACATACATTTGAGGCCCACATGCGTTTTGCTAATACCAAATGAGCACATGAATATTCCCAAGTAATCATTTCAACAATTTAGCTGTCTACGCTCGTTTATCGTCTCGTCCATGTTCTTAAATATTTTTGTAACTAACCTTGTGATATTATCTGAATATGCTATATATTACAAATTGGAGGTTTGATACTCGCATTGTACTAAATATACGACTTTAGTAGTGATAGCAGTAGCCAATGACGCAAAAGGTAGGGAATTTAATCCGACAAATTAAAATACATCGAAGTGATTGTTCAATCTTATTTAATTCCTGCCATCTGTCTATTCGATTTCTGTGCATAAATGCAGTTCAAATGAACATTCTGAATTGCAAATAAATAGAATAGAAAATGTAACGTCGCTAAGACGTTTCGCCCTAGTTGAACGATACAAAATTCTGTTTAGCATGACATCAATATAAGTACACGTATTTCAAGAGATACAGAACGAAATTTACTATAAAATGGTGGGAAAGAGAATTTCTCTCATGATTAGTGAATAGTGAATTTTGCTCGTGAAAAGTCTACATATTAAGTACACACCGTGGAGCATAATTGAAAGTTGGTGGGTGGCAAAATAAATAAAGGCGCTTATTTATAATATAATAAAATTTATATAAAATATGTGAATATTTCGTTAAATTGGTGTAATTTAACTCCTATACACTTTTATTTAATTTATAAAATAAACTAAGGTTTTTAAATAATTTCATTGTGGCTCTAGACAGTAATTGTTGGTTAACAAAACTGATATATTTATAAAGTTATTATATTTTATTTTCCAGTTATACAAGTCCTTTAATTAATCTTCTACATTAATATGTATTGACAACTATAAGCCCTACTTTAAAAAAGGGGAAGGTGGTGGTAAAATCGAATATTTTGAATATGTCATATTTTAGGATTTAGTTAGTACAATAAGGTTTAGAACAATGAGCTAAGATTTAAGGATGTCATTTTGTTCCATTTTTCTTGTTACACTTTTTTCCAACATTAATCGTTTCTGTCTTTCCTTATTTTCATGGCCATTCAATTTTCGTTTTTGAGGTCATCTACATCTACAAATACAATACAATTTATACAATTAAAAACAGGAAAATTAGTTGTTCGATAACAATAAAATATCTTAATATCTTATAGAATTATCATGAAAAATGTTTGATTGAAATAAAAATATATTTTTAAAGTAATTTTGTAAATATTATATTCACATTTTTGGGCATTTACAAGCTCTGTATGGACTTTATTAAGAGGATATTTGGAAAGCTGGTAAAAAATTACATATTTTGAAAATAATGCCGAGTGCAGGTTTACTCCTGAGGTATAATTTTTGCTTCCAAAATACTTTTTACTTCTTTTCTACTAAATATTTAAAAAAATCTAATCGTAACATAGGCGCTATTTTTTCAACCTCAAAAGAAGTGGCACCCGACTCCGTGGTCCATGAATATGTATGTAATCAGCATACATAATATATTTGACATTATATATCCACACACGTCAATATCTAGGAATTTAAATAATATGTAGACTTTTCATTATTTATGAGTGACATTCCAGTTTGGTAGGTAATTTTCAACCATTTTATAGTGATTTTTGTTTTAACCCTATGGTCTGCCATATATTTTTATTCAAAATATATAGTTTCATTGCGCGGTACACTTATTCAATGTTTTATTCTGCAGTTTTATGAATATTTCAATAAGTATTTGTATTTCTATATGAACCAATAATCACCGCCCGCAAAATTAAATGTTGTCGCTAAAGATAACAAGGGAGAAAATGTTAAGATAATAATCATGTGCCGATTAACTGGAGTATCAATCTTAATAATAATAATAATAATAATGTCCAAATAATTTGAAATAAGGTAGAACATTTATATTTAATGTAAGAAAAATATACAGATAAACAAATAGTAAGAATTATATGTATCAGAATATAATATATTACTGCAGTCGTACATTGCTGACCCTAAACTATGTACAAACTATGTATATTGCACACAATAGGAAACTGTGAATAAAACATGCAGCATATTACAGATGTAAGCATGTATAAACATATAATATAAGTAAAACTGAATCGAAGTTGCAATGAATTTATATAATTGGTCTATACATAAAATGCATGTATTCATTTAGTATTATAAAAGACCTACAAATGCTATATTTTTACTTTGTATGTAGTATGGGTAGATGTATAATCTTATGCATGTTACATTTTATTTTCAATGTTTCGTATACTATATATTTACTCATATATACAATATTTTGATAAATAATATCTACATAGATAGGTTAAAGTAGGTGATTCAGGGTAAATATTTGTGAAATACAAAAACGAATGCATAAATTTACGAATATTATGTATTCAAATATGTAATCGATTTTATTATGAAATGTTAATATATATATATGTGCATCGTAAATCAAAAATATTGTTACAATATATGTACATAGTTTTGTGAAAATATCAAAATATTAAGAAATATATATTTTACGTACTATGTATATGGAAGCGGATCGTCTGAGCTGAATAAGAGCGATATGTTAAATTTTGCTCTAAATTTTAGAGCGTTTTAAGTATGAATTAGAGTGAGACACCATTCTGATAAATGCGAAATTGAATAAGAAAGACCGAGTCCATTATTCCTGAATATGAGCAAGATGATAATTATAGCATCAATACATCAATACCACTTACAACGGTATCCGGAATGATCGTTTCTCTCTTTTTCAAGTTCTCTCACTCTTATTCAGTATCGAGTTTATATTCAGTCTCGCGTATATTCATGGAAGCTTACTAACATTATAAATATTATATTCATTTTACATAATTTTTTATTGCTTTGTTATTACTTTCGTCTCTCTTTCTCTGATGAGAGAGATTTTTCGCAATATATACATACATTAATTAGGTGTTTCCTTTTAAGACTTTTATCTGACCGTTATATATGTTAGCGGAAATAAGCATAATTAGGATTTATGCATAATGACTAGGTATTATATATAATGCATGGAATTAGGCATAATTCTGCCACAGATATTCGAGTCAGGTGAGTATGAATGCTTTTATCAGTGAACTTTTTAGTCTGTATATAGTATTCAGTGGGACACCTGTAAATGTAGAGTCTTGTATTGTCGTAGAAAAATACAGTATTTTCAAATTATGTAGATTTTGAATACTATGTATATATGAATAATATAGTATATATACATATATAGATAAATAGATATAAATACCACTTAATACTATACAGACTAAAAAAGTCTACTGAAAAAAGCCTTCATACTCATCTGACTCGAATATCTGTGGCAGAATTATGCCAAATGCCTGGATTTTATTCCATAATTAGATCTATGCATATGCCTAGGAATTATGCATAAATCCTAATTATGCCTATTTCCGCTAACATATATTACGAACATATATAGGTATATAAATGTACATGACAAATGTAAAGAATTTACGTTTATTACAGTTGTAAAAGTCCTTAAATATATTCTAACTATAATATACAAACAGGAATCTCATAATTATAATTATAAATGTACATTTTGATTATAATTACCAAATAATAATTTGAATGGTTTAACTATTTTAGGTTTATTTATATATTATCATTTTTAACTTTTCTAACCAACAGTTTACAAAATTAATCACACATTTTAAAATCTTTTAAGTCGTATCATAACATTATTTGCATTGTTTGGGTTAGATAATGAAACCAAAAGCTTTCGATGTTTTTTATTAAAATATAAATTTTATATTTTTATATACCATAAATTATTTGAATTATTAGATGATTAATTCAATAATTACGGTTACTTTTTTCAAATAGTAATTACCTAAAAACATTATAAATACATACATCTAAATCTATTAAATCGATAGGTATGTCCATTAAGATATAGAAATTTACGAAAGATTTATAGAACAAAAAATATTATTTCAAACAGCTGTATCTTGGTATCTAAGTAGCCGATGATCTACAGGCCATCAGGGCCATCAGGGCAGTATAACCGATGGTCTACAGGCCATCAGGGCCATCAGGGCCATCAGGGCAGTATAACCGATAGTCTACAGGCCATCAGGGCCATCAGGGCAGTATAACCGATGGTCTACAGGCCATCAGGGCCATCAGGGCAGTATAACTGATGCTCTATACAGGCCATCAGGGCCATCAGGGCAGTATAACCGTTTTGCATACTTTTCTTAGCAGCGGGCTGTAATTGATCTTATTGATAAGGGAGATATGGAAAACGCCCACAACTAATCGGTGGCGCGCGATGACCTCAATAATGAGTTCAAAGATTCAATATTAATATTACAATATATAGTATTATTCTATTTTTATTCGTAAGAACTTATGAGGCATACTGTACAAAATGGTAGATTCTCAATATACCTACATGTAATTTTACGTGAATAAATTTAATACAGGGAGGTATTTATTTCATTCCTTTGTACTGAACGTATCAATACAAATCGTGCAATTTTGTATCTTAACTGAATGTATGTATAAGTCGTTGAAGCTTCCTGCAGTGTAATACGATAACATGACGGGGCTTCTATTTGGCTACAATTTCTGAACACTTCCGTCTAGCACACAGCTGGACTCAAAAGTTGACATTGATAGAGTATAGTTGGGCCGAAGATATTTAATAGAACAACTTTCAATAATTCATTTAAAGTTTATGAGCTGGGCTTATCTCCCAGTCAAGTGTATAAGTAGTAAAGTTTCTACTGTTCCCCCTTATAAGCCTAATGTCACCCTCTCAAGAAAGGCAATATTTAACCCATTTTAGGACAATCAAGAGGTCTTTGTGTCTGGTCCTGTTCTATAGAGAATAATTCAGTGCTCTGTTGGTACATGTTTGCACTTTTCTATTTTGTTATGTTTTTCCAGTATATTCCAGATGTCGATTTATTGCTCATTGTTGTATATAATTAAGTAATGAACTTTGGACAACAAGTGTACTAATTCTGTAAACTAAAAAATTAAACTAATGTTTACTGTATCTTGCTATGGTCAGGGATCATGATATTCTGATAATATACCTAATCGAACATAATAATTATTCGACATTATTCCATAATATCTATAGCATCCATATTCATCAAATTTCAAACATGCTAGAATTATTACATTTTGTTATGTAGTTAAACCAGTGTGTCTATAATTATTTTTTCTGTGTAATTTATTGTACATCATAAGCAAAGTCATGTGCACTTAACAAAGCCATTGACAAAATGAAAGCGGCTTAATATCTATAATTAATATGTATTTTGATGATATAATTTATTCATTTTATTATTTGTAGTTTATACAAAATTTATGTATCATAATGAGTTTCTAATTATTATGGAAATAAAGCACTGCTATAAATTCTACCAATTCTAATTACGAGTATCCGAATTAGTATCCGAGAAGTAGGTATACATTGAAAAGTTACTTTGAAAATATATGTAAGTCTGTATTATACGTTTCCTATTTAGAAGACTTAGTTCGTGTGTTTATAGTCAAACTGTGTTCATTCGGCTTCTTATATAACAATAAAACACACCAATCAGAAGAACATATATAATATGGTATACACCACCTTTAAAAGTACAACAAAGAATTATTAGCCTTCTGAATAATTATACAGGATTTAAATACTAAAATATTTTCTTTCAGAAATTTTGCGATTATAGGAAAATACGTTTTACTAGACTGGAAGAAAATTAGATAGTTTTTGTTTGTAATCTAAATATTATAAAAAAGTTTTATACAATTAAAAAAATGTATTTAATGAATAATACGATAATACATTATATTAAACCGTTTCCATTTTGTTTTGAATTGATAATTAATTTTATCTAATGAAGCATTCGATGATTCTTCGAATTGTTTTTAACAGTTATGTAGTTATATAGTTTTGTGAGTTTTTAGTTTAAAAGAACCAGAAAAATCCAAAATAATAATTAAATTTTTTTAAATATTTATTTAAAGAGAAATAAAATAATTCAATAATGTGTGATTCTTATTGTAAAGGATAGTGTTCCAGAAATTCAGTTTTAAACTGTTTTAATAATTAAATGAATACAGTTAATACAAAGTGTATTTTTCGGTATAGAAATAAACATTTGTTATCCATCGTATACGGGTTCATTTCATCCATCAATGGTTATAGTAATCTCTTAAAACGTGTCTTTAGAACTATACTTTAAGCTTTAAAACATATGGGTACACAAATTTACATCTCCTTCGATTTTAGTGATTGACTATAATCATTGTTTTGTCGTCAAAACTCTTAGCTATAAATATTTTTAATGGATATATTATAAGAGCGTTAAATTTATTTGAAAAAAAATGTCCTATTAGACTTATACATCTCAATAATGATGACTATGTGACAAAATAAATCTAAATAATAAATAGTAATCGCTTGTCTCACAATTTTACTGACTATATAGACTGTTTACCAGACTAATGCAGTGTTTTGTTTATTATAATATGACGCATTTGTTAATAATTAATAAATCATTAGAAAGGTACGATTTAACTTCTGTAATCTGTATATAAGTTATATTTTCTCTTGTGCGTTATGAAAACTTATGTTGTAAACAACATTTTAGACAACAACATAAGAAAATACACGTTCTTTGCAGTTGTAAACAAACTATAGTTGTTTTATTTTGCAGTAAAATTGTAATTAAAGCGCGATTTCCCAGTTTTGTCTAAATTTTTAAATATTTTATTAAAACTACAAAGAAGATAAAGAAGTTACCTTTTTGTTCTGTAGGGCTCCAGCTATTAAGCATCATGACAAAGCCCAGTAAGTATTGAGATCTATAAGCAAATAAAAAGTATGAACCTTTGAAAAATGATTACAAATCGTTACGTACATATTGATTACTTTATGAAAAAATATACAGTGCTATTTATAACAACACATTATTGCTTACCGAAACCTCATTTTGTAAACAGCAAATAAGCACGCCCAAATATACACTAAAAGAGCAGAATATGCACAAAGTTACTGCGTCTTGTAAATGTTGTGTTTTTTTAATTGTTCCGTCATATTGTTCTCATTTTAATGACGGTAGGAAACTGTGGCACCGCCAGTTTTTTATGATGTTTCATGTGCATGAAAACTATATACCTATAGTCTATTAATGTGTAAATATAGGGTAGGTTTGAGCTACCAAAATGCATAATTTTTATTTGTCAGAAAAATTTATGATTGGTCAAATATAACTGCACAAACCGACAATGCTACTGACGCTGCAAACATGGCAAATTATAGGTATGAAGCGTTATTACTTACTATCTCCACTGTCAATTTGATTTGCGACATTTGAGTTATAGGAATGTCTAAAATACATATTTACAAAACGGTTGATAACATTTACTGTAGATTATCTTTAAGACTATCATCACAGATCGAAATATGAAAAATAGCCTTTAAATATGTGTTTTAAGGTGACATTACAATTTATGCATATATACTTATAGGTTACCCATAGACACACGAAAAATTATTTTGACAGAATACTTTTATATAGAAAGCATAAAAAACCCGAACTCTTAGGTATTATTCATGAACTGAAAATTACAAACGTTGTTAAGATTTATTCGTTTATATATTAATTAAGTTAATACAGGTATGTACCTATATATTTATTTATACTATGGAAATTTACGAATGTGATATATATTATAAAAGCTAGAGAATATTACATGGATAGCTAACTAGAACACGAAAGAATAATAAGAACAGTATAATAAGTGCTAAAGCATTGTCTCAAAGTTAGTAGGCGGCTCATGCCACTTCGCCTAAGTTCTGTTAGAGCATGGACTAGAACTAAGAACAGGGCAGAATGTGGATTGGCTTTGGCGAAGATGGAGTGTGGTTTTTCTTCAATGTAGGAGCTGGTGTCGAGAATGCCAAGCTCATAAGAGTGCTGCATTGAAATAGTGCCAGAATAGTGTAACCATGAGCGAAGCGGGCCATGGCTAGATGAGACGCGTTTAGGCGTGCTGCCGTCGTTGTGGTGAGCGGAAGAGTTAGTTAAAACCAGAACAACTGTGGCGTTGAATAATTTTAATTTAAAGGAGTTATTGGCTGGAGAGAGGAAAATGGAATTTAACTTTCGTGTAAGAGTTTTTGAACTTTTGAACTGAGGTAGACAAAGTCATCTACTGAGCCATTAGTGACTTATCCGGAAGTCTCAATGGAGATTTTGTTAGGCTTACTTGAAGGACCTTAATTTTGGTGGCGCTGATTTGAAGGCCAGTTTTTGAATCGAAAATAGAAAGGTGTGTTAGAGTGCTTGCACGGCTTCGCTATCGCGCCTGAGGATGTAAGATAAATGTAAAGCTTTGATTTATAATAAATAAAAACATTATCATTTAGAAAAACTTGGGAATCTTCTAATACTATTAATAAATATATCAAGAAAATTTTTTTTAATACTATTGACCAATAATTAATTATGATGGTGTAGTAATTTATGACAAAAAATGTACCAGAAATTAAACCTTGTCTCATATATTTCATAAGAAAATAATTGCGTTCGTTCAATATTACTGACAGACATTAATTACATTCACCGTTGGGAATCATTTAACTCTGAAGAATATATGTTCATGTATGTTAATCTTATTTTGTTTTCTCATAACAGTTAGGTAAATAATATTTTGTCATATATCATACTTCAATATTCGGTTTTTGACTAGGTATTACACTGTAATTAGTTACCATAGCAACTTTAATATAAATATAATTTTATTTATGAAAAGACGTACCGGACCATAAGGTATATCTGATGGTTTATATCATGTTTACTACATATAATCATAAAGTAATCTTTTCTGAAATAATTATTCTCTGTTGCTAATGTGTGAATAATTTATGAGGCAAATATTGCTCTCAGAAGAACTTCAGATCTGCCAAATAAGTTATACGAGTATAATAGTAAAATATTGTTTGCTCATTTCATATAAATTAAAAACAAAGATTTCAACAATTTCATAAAACCAAGTATATAATATAAACAAACAAAATATGAAATGTACTTCTACAAATTAAAATTAGTTTTGTACATTCTGAGCTGTACAGGAGGTATATTTTGCCATATCTCGGAATGGCATAATTACAAATTCAGAAAATATTTTGTCGAAACCCGCAGTTTGGTCTCATTGACAACTCTTTTCATCAACACTAAAAGTCACTTCAATTGTGCACGACATTGCGCCTCCTTAGCAACGGTATCCTGTGTGGGATTCATTTTCGTTAATTTAACGAACTGTGCGATTCTGACCCGCCAATTTCGTTTCCATCATTTTCTGGAGCCCCTGGGCAACAAAACCATGCAATCCAATGGAACAAAGGATGGCATTCTGGGCATAACAGAAATGTATCTCAACCAGAATAAGAAAAGTGTCTTTGATTGTCCCAAAAAGTACCAAACTGGGACTTCTTTTAATGGTCGATCCCACTATCTCCGACGCAACACCAGTGATAAAAAAGGTGGAAACATAGCCATGCCGATCGATCATACACTGATCTGGACCGAAGCTGCCGAATGGTGTCAACGCGATGGCACAAAACTAGCTCAAATATCGAGCTTGGTTGAGTGGAATCACATAGTGGAGCTGTACAGCAAACAGGTGGAACAAAGTGCCGGAGTGTACGGGTTCATTGGAGCGTATCAGATCAAGGGTGAAGAAATTATCGAGCCGAAGGGAGACTGGAAATGGCATCGTACTAACGATCCGGTCGATATGATGACTGATTGGCTTTGGAAACTGGGTGAACCAAATTATCAAAATGGACTGCTTGAGGAGAATTTTGGCTTTGCTATGGAAGGAGGCTTGAACGATGTCGGCACTAACCAGCGTTCCGTTTATGCGATATGTGATGTAACTCCCCCTTTCTTTAGTCCATTTAATATCGATTTATTGATTATATCTGCGAGTCTGGTTTATGTCTGATTCTATATACTTAATATCTCAATTAAAGACAGAACTTTAATATCTTTTTGGTTGAAATGTTATTGTTAAAAATAAAAAACAAGGGTTGATATTATAGTTTATCAAAAATAATTTATTATTTTATATTGACTTTAAGGTCCATGGACTATAACATCACTTTTGACAAATTATTAAAAGTTAGTTATTAGACATATTTGGCAATAATTATAGCCTAATTATTTTGAATGATTAAAACATAAATAAATAAAAAGTAGATATTTTAGGAAAAATACTTCGTTTTGTGTTATAAATATAAGTTTAAAACACTGACTAAATGTAATGATTTTCAGAATGTTGAAAAATCGATATATTTAACTTCATTTTATAAATTAATATATACAACATATAAAAAGGGCTATATTGCAGTTATTTGCGTATTTTGATTCCAGGGAAATATATAATAATAAGCATTTTCCAAAAATAGAATCATTCTAATGTTGCTCTTTAAGAATCGGTCATTCTAAAAGGCTCATTTGCTGTCATCATATAAATTAAATTGGTTACGTATTTGATTCCCGTCACGTCTCTGCCAGTGTTCAAATTGAAGCGCGAAAATAAATTTGAATTTATATATCATTGAAATGGTTATAGTTTGAGTTTTATATAAAATTATTTGTATGAATAATATTTAATGTCTTCGTTTATACAATGTATTTACCAATTAATTTCAAATTTTAAATATTTACATCGACTTGCTTTAAAATAGGTATGTTTTTCGTTTAGATGCTCAATTTTAATTTAAATACTGACAAAAGAATCGTTCGCTCCAAAAGTTTAATGATTTCTGACAAAAAGAGCGTTCCTATTGGTTCTACTTTTGGAAAACGCTCATAATAATTTTATTTGTATTCGGGTGGATGGAATCGTCATAACTTGAGAAGCTCCTCAAAATAATTTTTATAATAACATAAATAAAATGAATATTCTTGAAACAACAATAGCAGAATTTTTAACACTTCATTAGTGAGTTAGTTCATTTATAACTTTTTTCTTGGTATAATTTTTTCATATTTTGTGTAACAATTTCAAGTTGGTGGAGTTCAGTTTTTGGTCAATAAAATTATTTATAAAATATGAAAGCTATTCCATTTGAATTAAAGGACATATAGGTATATAATGTTATATTATAATCTTCATGTTTATTGCTTGTGTTGTAATGTTAAAAATTATTAACATCAGTATTAATTGGATATATATGTATATACATATGTGTTTATATTTATAATTTTTTGTTTGGCGTATATATGAAATTTTATTTAAAGTACATTTCACACGAAAAAATGTACTTAATTTTAATTATGACGTCATTTTGTTAAAATTGTGGATGTAGGTTTACATTATAGGAATTAACACCGTGCGTGCCCCCAGCAGTCTCTCATATAAAATTTCCATGCATCGTCCAATATCCTTCTTTATATAAAAAACACCACATAGTAAAGATACGAGAATTAATTTTACTAAATAGGTAGATATATACTGATAATTTCCCTATGAAATAAGAATATTTTGTTAAAAAGCAATCTTTAACAAATCAATAAAATCAAACTGTATGTACCATTGTCAGAAAGAAGAATACATTTTATTGTGAGTTTTATTATATATGTATTTATTAAGCCTGTTCCTCTTTTTCTAATATATGATATTTTTTAATGTTTAAAGGAATGTAATTACTGTTCAATCATTCATTCATATAAGGTTATTATTACACTATATTCTGTATAGTATTAATGATAAAATATTCATAATTTTCTGTAATTTTAGATTTATGCATATTTGAATGAGACAAAAAGAAAAATATCATTACTCATATATTTGAGATCAATTTATAAGCCTGCAAAAATTCTACTAAGTTTACAGTAGTGGCAAAAAGTTTTGCATCACTAGAGAAAAAAACAGTAAATCCATAATCTATTGAAATTTATTCAGTTATTGATAATTTTATTGTAACAAAAGTATAGTAAAGCACTACAAATCTCATTATACAAAACTTACTGTGAGTACATCATAGTTAATTTAGTATGTCCACCTTATGTCCAGACGGATGCAAGCTTGCAAACGTCTAGGCATGGAATGCACCAATTGTTTGTTATTTAGTCAGGGGATATCTGTTGGGTCCATACCATCTTTATTTTCTCTTTTAGGTCTGAAAAAAATGTTGGCTTGAGCTCTGCAACACAGTTTTTGACATTATACCAAACATTTTCGATCGGATTGAGGTCTGAGGAATTCCCAGGCCAGGGCCCCAACACATCAATCTGCTCATCACGAAGCCATTTGCTGACAGCTGCTGACAAGAGCACGGTGTGGTTTATGGTTCATGCCTCAAAAGACTACAATAAATCATCAGGTTTACGTACAAATACTTTAGGAAAAGCTGCGTGTTTTCATGAATATCACTGGGACAACTGTATTCCAACATGATGGTGCTTCTGTGCACACAGCACATGAGGCTGTTAGTTTCTTAAAAAGTTTTCACCAAGTTCACGCAAACATTAACTTTAACAAGAAATATTAATGGCTAGCATCAAGAAAATATAAATTTCAATTTATAAAATCTGCTTGTTATATAAAACACGATTTTGTCATATTCCTTCGCTGAATATTACCTATAACTAAATTATAGTTGATACAAGTTATAACGTGTGCAGGCTGATAATTATAAAACTATTATATAAGAGTATAGGAAGAATTACATTATACACACAGTTATTTCTTACGTGCACAACTTTCCAATATGCACATATTATGTATCAAACTGTAATAACATTATAATATAATACACCTATATGTAGCTTCTTCCTAAATTAATTATTATATAATATTTTTTTATCGCCAAAAATGGCAAAAAGCTGGTTAGCTACAGACAATTTTAAAAGATATAAATTCAT
>JAYRBW010109335.1:0-18403 GCA_036023295.1 Invenusta paracnida
TGTATATTGTTTTTATTTATATTTAAATTTTTAGAATTAAAATTTTAATACTTCCGGATACTTCTAAAATGTCAAAATTTATTTTAATTTTATAATAAAATAATATGTTTAATTGTGCAACAATTTATTATATAAGGAACAAAGGTGTATGGAAGGTCTTCAGTACTTATATATTGATCTTGAGCTTTGATCACAGTAGACACATCTATGGATATTCATGATGAGGTTAGTGAGATATATTTATGAAAATGAAGCCCATTCCAACTAAAATCACTCATTTTCATACAACATACAATAGTTAATGTTCAAAGAGATGGCATTCCTCAAACATATAATTGATTGTGTTTAGATTGAACAATCTTGAGGGACAAGGTAAATACCAGACTCCAGCAGATTGTTTGAACCATTGAATGTGAGCAGCTGCATTTGCAGGAGCATTTTTCTTCTGAAAAATAAAGTTTTGAGGTAGGTTATTGCTCTAAAAAAATCACTCCAAAGTCTCAAGATTGGTATATTAGTTGACCACTTCCTAAAGGAAGAATAACTGATTCTAAGCAATTCTCCAGGTAGTATACTTGACTTGATCAAACCACCACCATGTTGTAGTCATCTTGGTCAGTTAGATTCCTGGTATTTGGGCTTCAAGGACTTTTCTAGGGAAATATAAGTCTTAGGCTTCCATATAATAGGTCTTCTTTGTTATTGAGGGATAATTACATGGAAAGTCAAAGGACCATTATTTTGCCATTCTTTATGCAAAATGGTATATTTAAATATTGTGTTTACCAAACATAATTATTTGTATATTTTAATATCAAATGAAATGTTTTTTTAATCAGTTTGATTAATTTAATTTACAGCCAATTTATTGACAAATACCAGATTCCACTATGTTTAATGTATTAATATTGTATTTTAAAATAAATTGATTTTCATAATAAAGAATAAAAATGATATGATTTATCATATCTTTAAAATTAAAATTAAAGTAAAACATAAATACATATATATATTAATAGTTTGTATAAGTAATACCATTTAATTTTTATTTAAGCATACATATTATTTTTCATATTAAAATTGAAATAATGCATTGTGTTTTTAGATTCATTAATCACATTTCTATTTTTGTTCTGTAGAGGAACCAATTTTATAACTAAGATGGGATAATTACAATATCTAAATATATCTTAAATGTGGTTTCAGCCTTCTGCCTGGAACCCAATTTTCAATTTTATTGGACCTAAAATTGTTTTTGTATATATAAAAATATGATTATTGAATTAAAATTTTATTTCATGGTTAAGAAATGCATATAAATATTCAAATTTTGTAATGACAGTTATGTTTAATGTCTTTTAAAGTAGTATCTACACACATTATATCAGATGAAACAAATGTTATTATATTCTATAATTAGAAGTTTTGATGCTGCAAAATTATTTAGTTCAATTGTATTTATTTTTAAATATTTAATTGCAGCTTCTACATCGACCATTCGAGCAAGAAAACAACATGGGAAGATCCCCGTATTAGCTATTATTCTTCACAACAACATGCTGGAGCTCAGGTAATTTTTATATTTATATTTTAATTATTTAAGTCATATGTGCCAATCATTAATAAAAATTTAAAACATATTAATGTAAATTAAGCATGTTTAATTGTTTACAACTCAACAAAGACATTTAGGTCTTTCACACAAATAAAACATATTAGTAAATATATGTTAATAGTTTTAAAATTTTAGAATATGAATGTCTCTGATTATTAATTTGCATATTTAGTTTTGCCAATTAAATGTTATCATAGATATTAGTGAAAAAAAAAATCTTTTACTTATATATAACTTTTAAATTAATTTAATTATTATTTAATTATTTTATTTAAAATGGATTACTATAATGACTTATATCTAATATAGCTATTAATCGAATTTTAACAAAATATTTATACATTAATATGTTGCCTAAACTTATTTCAGTAATAAATACTGTGAATTTGATTTTTTACGATGATCTACAGCAAGATTTAACAATTTTAAAATATAAACAAAAGATTTCTACAATTTAATAACCACCTTCTTTCCCATCCCACTACTTTTGTATTATTTAATATCTAAAGAATGTAAAAGAAGAAAATATTAATCGTTTTTTCCACACTTGTAGTAATGTCAAGGTTTTGAGTTCTGTTAAACTTTCTACTTGCAAACCATCTAAACTATATTCTCCACATACCATTCAACTAACATACTACTCAGCAAGAAAATCAACCTCATCAATTTTATCGTGTCAAAAGTAGAAATGTATGAAATAGAATGAAATATCTTATTTTGAAATGATAATAATTATTTTGTAACAATTTCCAGCCGAGGCCTGCACCACAAGAGACAGCCAACCTGTTTGTCACTGATCCAGAAGGGCATCAGAGGTCAAGGAGCTCGTCGCCTGCACAGCAGAGGGTAGGGGATTTTTGGTTTCATGATATAAACTCACTTTGCCTTTATTTATTTATAATTTCCTAATTATTTTTATAATAAAGGATAGTCTAACTTAATTTATGGTTCATTTGTTACTTAATAGATATTTTATTAATAATGAATAATTTATCAACCAAACTATAACTTATCTAAATTTATTGAAGCATTTATGGATATATTTTAGTTATGTTTTTACAAATTATTTTATCAGTACCAAATGATGCATTTAAGTTTCAGTTTTAACCTAAATTATGTAATCAGGTTTTAAATTACATATTCATCTCAAAGACTACTGAAGATATTAATTAGTAGGTTACAAAATAGTATAACCATTTTTGCGCAAAGTTACCATTACTGTAATATTTCTTTTAAAATGCATGATACTTTTTTATTACAAATATTCTCAATTTATTAAATTGCTAATATATTTGCAATCTTTTGTGATCTCTGCATTAACTGTAGACATTGCGGATGTTTTGCCTTAATTATCATTTAGGTGAAACTTATTATAATTTGTCCTTTTCATAAAACTGTCAGACTCCACAACCAGCACGATCACCACAGCCATCACCAAGACCTGCAGCTTCCAATGCCCAAAACATGTTTCTTATGACTGGCATAGTAAGTTCTACTATACACTTCTTAACTTTACGCTTATTTGTTACATATTAGAAGCTAATAGAATCAAATAATACAGTTTTATGACGTGGATAGCTTATTAATACGTATTTTGTTAGACTGTTCGTTATTTTCCTTTAAAAGCTTTTATGCGGTATTTTAGGCTTGCGAGATATTTCAGTTGACATCTCGGAATTTGTGTTTCTACGTTCCAACGTTGAAGACCTTAGTTGATTTGTTTCTGTTGTAGATATTTTGCATTAATTCAATCTAACATGTTTTAGATTAAGCTTTAAATTATTTAAGTAGGTATCAATGATAGTTTTAATATCGACATAAAACTGTAATGCGGAAATTTTGCAATATAATTGAAATCCCTTTATTGTAACTGTACCACTTCTACACGACAAGAACGTATTTAACAATTTGATTTAAATAAAGGAGATATGATATACAACTGGAATAGTCTTTGTCGATAATTTAAATAAAGGAGATATGATATACAACTGGAATAGTCTTTGTCGATAATTTAAATAAAGGGGATATGATATACAACTGGAATAGTCTTTGTCGATAATTTATTTGATATGGCACAAAATGACGCATTCACATTTGCTTAACATTTGATTTGATATATAATTTATTCTGCATTTATTGTTATTATTTAGTGGTAAGATTTGAATAATACACAATTCTTTATGTTCAAGTAACTGCTAGAAAAATAAAATGATTTAATCTTAATAAAATTAAAATTGTTTGTTAAAACTTTACGGGAATTTTAGATAATGAAAGAGGTAATTTTGTAAATTGACTGTAATAAATATTATTTTTGTATTTGACTTACTATTTAAGTTACGTTATTTTTATGTTATCTCTGGAACATGTCAGAAATAGGCACAGTAAAACCAACGCTGATCATGAACAGAACTGTTTGATACGTATACAACGCTTTATCCCGGCATAACTACCATGTTTCAGGCGCCACAAGGCCATAGCCAACATAACGGGGCACAACCACAACCGACTTTTCAGTATGGGGTGTCCCCACAGGCCGTAAGACAGGCTTATGTAAGGATTTAGGATCCCCCCACCTCCTTAGATAGCATCGCATGCGTCCTTTCACCTTTGTCAGGTTATCTATTGTACCAACTAGACCCATTATACATACATATTCATATAGGACAAAAAAGCATGTTTGAACGAGAAATTGTTAGAAACTGCACTTTTTAAGATTGTACAATTATTTTAAATGCGAATACGATTAAATTCACCAAGTGAGTTTTATGTGCACTCCGTGCATCTACATGTACATAGTAAGGTTTCTATGGAATACATTCTAATAAATAGATTTAGTTTTTGTTTTCTTGCAAGGAAGTGTCGTAAACTATTGTTTGTAAAAGCATGATTTTGTTTTATTCATGCTCCTTTAAGTTCATCGTCACAGTCATTACATTTTTTATTTAAAGTATTTTATTTTTGTTTAAGTCTATATTTTGTCTATTTATTTTAATGGTGTCTGGTTGCAGCCTTGCATGCATTATTTAACTGATATGATGTGTGCATTTGAATCTTCTTCATTACTTCAAAATTGTAAGTAATCTGTGTGTGTGTGTCGATTTACTTTTAACTCACTACATGGCAGATATAGACTGCGTTTTGTTTCAGTTCAATTGTAAAATACTATAAAAAGTCATGATGGCGTTAGATTTATAAATTTCAACTTTCAATATTTCAGGAACTTTATCAATTTTATCAATTCATTTCAGATTGTAAAAATGATGTGACGTAACTTGTAGTTTTATAAAGGAGGGCTGTTATTGAGTGAAAAATGATCAATTATGTGGCTACCCTACTTGTGCGTTTTAAAATTATGTAAGTAAATATGTGCAGAAATGTCAGTTCAATTATGCGGTTATTTTACCGACATACCTAATTAGATTAATAAATCAAATTATTGGCATGTTACGTCATCGCTAATGCCGTGCAGTTCGAATGATGCTAAATACAGTTTAATAGAACATTTCGTAAGTTACTAAATGATCTGGATACACACATTTAGATGATAATTTATAAATATATTTATTTACTTATTGCTTAATTATCAGGATTATTATTTAATATACCTGTATAAAATGTTCTGTTTACTTATGTAGCTTTATTAGGTCATTCTGCATTTTATTTATTTATTCTGTAGAAAACATGAATGCATTTTTTAATATGAGTTTGATTAAAAAAATATATATATATTGTATTACGATTTGTTGATTACTGTTTTATATTTTTCAATAATGAATGATATACTTCAAAACTATTCCTATTATACCTATACTATTTGAATGTTATTTAGAAATAATTGTGCATGCAAGGGTTAATTCAAAACCGACTTATCTACGATACATAACAATCTGATTACCTAGTAAACGATTACATATATTTACAATAGAGTAATCTACATGTTTCAGCCTGGAGCATATCAAATGCAGCAGCCACAACCGAACTTTCAGTATGGATTGTCAGCACAGGTCGCCTTAGAGGCCTATGTAAGGACAAGCTCTCACTAAAAGGCGTGTTGTGTCACCTAGATAGAACTCATATACTATAAATGTAGCTTGTGCACGAAGCTGATGAAAACCTTGTCTTTGTGATCGAGTTAGTTCGTTGAGCCAAGTTAGGATGTCAAACGTCTTTGATATTTGTATACGTCAAAACTCAGCATGTCTTCATACGTTTTACCACACAATACACTGGTTTCAGAGTGCGAACTCCCAACTTTAACCGAAGATATTGAATTAGACTTATATCGAACGTTATTGTGAATAGAATATGTAATAAATGTTGTACATAATATGTCGTATGATTCTACTTCTCTCACTTTAGCTATCACAACAGGCTAAATTATGCTCCCAGTGTATAAGCCAGAATTGGTGAACTACTGCAATAAATGTCATGTTGCTTCTCTACAATTCATTTAATTACACTAATTAGATATGATATTAGATGATAGATGCTGTGAAATTTTTGTCACTGCTTTTGAGGGCCCCTACGTTAATATTTAGGGGCTTTATTTTCTATAAACTTACTAACCAAGAAATGAATTAAATAGTATTTGGTCTTTTGTATTTAGTTCGACGAACTGACTCTATCATGTAGGCAAAGCAAGGTATTTTTAAGTTTTATTAAATTTTTCTTGGATGCTCAACTTAGCACAATGCAGAAATTCCATACAAATGAGTTTATTATTCTTTGCTCAGTGACAAAAAATGATGTTTAGTTTACTTTTATGTTATTATATCAATGTGTTATGTATACAATCAGTAAGGTAAATCAGACTAAATAGTAACCTAGGAAACCATGAGTGACTTTCAATGATTGAGCTGGTTACTATTTATATAACAATACATTCTAAGAACGTTCCTCAAACAACAATGGACTTTTAAAAATAGTTTTAATAGGTCAATTTGAATAGAAATTTATAAAAATTATTTCTATACAATTAGAACTCGGGACAAAGCTTAGATGCAAGCGTATTTATAAATATATTTGAATATAATGGAATAATTATAGGCATTTTTTCGTTTTCACTTGTTATACAACGCGTAGAATCACTTATTGACTTTCCATTTCAATTATTATTACGTTTCATAAAGGCATTCGTCAGTATAACTTCATCTTATCCTTGTGCATTTCAATGCAACATAAATATTATAATAGACGCATTTTGGACCATATCTGTATTTAATATGTTTTACTATATATTCCACACATAAAGTCTAATAAGCTTTAATTGCATGAAGCAAACATTTATACTGTATTTATTATTGTTTTATACAAGTCAGTTTTTTTATGTTGATATATATATATATTATGCACATGTACATTTTAATACAGTATCTTACTTGTTAATGTTGTTTAACGATTGTACATCTTTTTTGATGTGCTTATATTACCATAACTTTGATTTCGATATTTTCGTCTAAAATTCCTCGTCCCCCTTTGTGGCGAAACATTGAATGGACAATGAAAAGGTAGTCAGTCGAAATATATCAAAATTATAATATATTTTTAAATATCACAACATATCATAGATATCTAACTATTGTTAGACATTATAATAGAGTTAGGTAGTATTTTAGTGAACAGGATAGTGAATGTATTTCATAATTATACCACAGCTTGCCTATCTCCCTTATAAGCATCGTGCCAATAGACTCCTTTATCGCACCATGAAAATCATCCAGTCTGTATATTTGCAATATAATTAATCAGTAATAACCAATTTCAATCGTGCCTTATAACAAAACCTGTTTACATACTTGATTATTATTGTTTTCAGGCTATCGGCTTATAAATAGTAACTATATCCGATTTATATATGCGAAAGACAATTTGAGGTTTTTTTAAATTATGCGAGTTTTATACTGCAAAAAAAAAATTTTCTGTATAATATTTCTTTAATCAGACAATTTATTTCAGCTGTTGTATAATACAGTTACTGAGAGAAATCAAGCCAAACCTTTATTGAATGAAAGTTTTCGTTTTCCCATTATTGAACTTTTTTATTGATGATTGACATAATCGTGCTTTTGAACAGTAACTCCCGATATAGTATGATTTTCATGCAGTTATAATTTGAAGAAAACTAAACCAGATTAACATTAATTCCGTTAATATGAATAATAGTGGTTATAATTAAAAATATATATATTTTACTTGAAACACAATGTAATAATTGAAATATGTAAATGGAATATGTTTGTTAAATTTGCTTTGGTTTTTATTTGAAAATCCTTTGGCATGCATTTTGATGTAAAGAATAAGTATAATTTGTGTTTATTAGAATATAATCGTGTTAGCCGTAATATGTAATATACCGATAATTCATTCGGATGGAAACAGACTTTTCCTCCCTCATGAAAATAGCTATATTTGATATGTGCCCATTTTCATAATGTAATGACGAAACTTGTTGATAAATACAAATCATCGTAGTAGACATGTTTATCTATTATGTAATTCACCCATATATGTTTGCTATTTCCTTGTTCTATCTATGTGTGCATGCATTGTAGCCATACTTGGCAGCACTCGTTAATATGAGGCAGTCAACCCTTTTCTATACACACAGCTAGCATTATATTAGGCAAATTCACTCCAAGTCACATAAAACTAGAACCATATATTTAGTTTATTGAAGTAGATTTCCTAAAATGTAGACTTCCCCCTGCTAGAAACATAAGCATTATGAGTGATCCCATATCTATGTATGCTGTGTCTGTCAGTCACCAGGAGGCGGTTCCGGCCGTCGTTCTCCGGAACACGTTGCTGAGACGTCTATCGATGACGTTCTCGATGACCTTGGTAATGCCTTTGAGGTCGCTTCGCTTCAGCACAAGTTTCCAACTGTTCCTGAGTCTGAGATTAAGGCCTTGCTCGAAAAGTAAGTTTCCATTTGACTCGATGGAAATGTGAGTTTTCAAGTTTGAATATATATGATGTGGATTAATTGTTTTAGTAAGAAATTTTATAGTTTTAAGGATTTATAGTTATTGGAAAAATTCAAAGTTTAATAAATACTTAATCCTATGATTGATTTAACCAATTTCACTTTTACTGTTTAAGTTCATTTAGAAATAAAGAAAATTATGTTGCTTCATGGATTTAATCGTAGACGACGTTTATGATTTAAAGTACAATTCAAAAGTAGTTTCAATTATGTAATTATAGTCATATCTTTTATTCTATTATATTTCAGTATATATATTTTATAAATTTGTCCGTCATCGTAAAATGCCAAAATAATACCCTTTTATGTGACAGCTATACTCAGGAATAGTGATGACGTCGCATTTTTGTTTGCAATCAAGATTAAATTGTTGCCTAGGTGATTTTATTAATGGGACAGCATTCGGGAATAATTATAAATTTACAACAGTAGGTATATTGTTTTGCAGTTGTATCCAACCATATCACTTTCTTGAAATACCGTAAATGTTATAATTTTCCAAAAGATAAGAAGGTTTTGAAGAACTGTACTACAAATATTAGGTTAATGAAGCACCTTTATTACAAATATAAACAATAAAAAACAACACTTAAAAATGAAATATTGCAAGTATACATATATTTATTTTTCGATATTTAAGTACAGAATTATTTTTTAGATAGTTTGCAAAATGATATAAAATAATAAACATATATTGTAATTCTGATAATACGTAAACTCTATAATTAACGGTACGTATGACATACATTAAAGTAGTAAAAGTAGAATAAATCGTTTAAGACCTTGAAAACTATATAAATCTTGTATAGTATTTTCATTATATTTTAAAAGTTAATATTGAATGGTATTTGTTAAATAATAATAAAGTATTAAATATTGAGCCTCACAGTATTTATTTGTTATTTTCATCTGAGTATTTCCTGAAACGTATTAAATGTGTTCGCGTTTGACCCACTTTTGCGATTACCGGCTGGATCGATAAATGTAATACATTTAATGCTTAATTATATGTCTCAATTGTATGATGCCATATTAGGTATACAGGAAGATAGTATTATATTCAATATTAATGACAAGATAGTTTACTAAATATATTTAGGCCGTTAATATTTATGTTAACACTTATAACATTGTTTATAAGTCTTCTTTTTGATAGACGCCTTCACTTTTAACTGTTCAGCATGCGAGTAGGAAATAACATTATTTGAATTGAAGCATATTTCCCCTTTCTGAATACGATCTATATAATCTTTGAAAGGATTATATATTGCCGAAAACATTGCGAAACTTCATTTGCTGTTCCACTCAATCTGTTGCTAAGAACGAATAAATATTACTGATACATTTAAACAAATCGCTTTTTATGCGCATGAAGGGTGGATTTTAAAGCAGTATTGGTTTTGACGTTAATACCAGGCTTAACGGTATTGGTTTTGACGTTAATACCAGGCTTAACGGACTGCATTAAATTTCATAGATTTAAATGAGCTACACTTATGACTAACTAACAATACCATGGATTATCCTAGTATTCGGAATAATCTCTACTATAGATAATAAAATCTGAAATATTGATTAGGAATCAAAATATAATCGATGTGGATAAACCACGTAGAGCACTAAGAGACCAAAATAAATGTCTTTATGTTCAGACACTTCCATTTGTTTAGCTGGGGACCAATATATTTCTTAATATGTATATAATTTACTTTGTCATTTTGAATAATGAGTATCGCAATCTAAATCGTATGTCATTGAAAAGAAATAAGTTTCTTTAATCACGGAAAACTTGTACTTTTCGCAAAACTTACCGCATCAAGATAAATCTCGTCATTGGATAGTGAATGTAAATATAAATGTGTTGATTATTTGAGGTAGAGATAGTCCCATTTTTTCACTGAATGTTCCTCAAGTTAAGGTTTACAAGAAGTGTACAAAATTATAAACGGAATTTGTTCCGAAAATGGCAAATTCTGTCGGACTGTATATACTTCAAGCAGTCTAAGCCTGGTGCCGTAGACTTAGATGCTCTGGTGATATATTGGCAATTTGTTGTGTTCATGTGGGTGACAATAATAGCATTATTTCTTTACATGATACGAGTATATTGTTTATTCTCTGAAGTCACTGACTGGCCTTCACTTTTGTCTCTGTACTTCAGACACAATGGAAGTGTATACAAGTGCTCGGAGGAACTGCGAATTAAAATGGAGAGCGCTAAGAAGCTTCAGGAGATGGCTGATATGACCGAGGAACTCAGCAAACAGTTTTCCTTTGAAAGAAGTATTATTGAAGGCGTTATTTCAAAGTACGTCGTTCGTCAATTATCTTATTTCTTTTATTTGTCTTTTTGTTATTCTTATTTATTCACTAATGTTTTTTATCTTGATAATTATGATTTAGCTTACCACGACTTATATCTATTCCCCTATAATGCTTTACACTTAGTGTTTAACCTTTTCCATTTATCAGTTTATTCTAAATCTTTTTATTTATATAAAGTATCTCAACCGGGTTTTGCCAGTGCATCTGCTAATATAGTTTTTATTAACAATTGAATTACACTTGAATTATAATATTGATATATAGTTACCACATTTGCACCATTAACACTTCAAAGCTAATTCTTATTTTGCAATCTATTATACACATATGTATTTCATAATATATTTACTGTAATAGGAAATCGATAGATTATAAGATATTCCGTTGTGCAGGTACTAGCAATATTATGCCATCCTCTGACAAATGACACAATGCTATAAGAAGCCAGAGCTATCTATAGTTTTAAAGAAAAACACTGATTGTTTTCGGGAAATGCTTAGCTTCTTTGTTGGGCCTCTGCCCGTTACTCGACGATTGCGTCTGCTTGAATGCTCACATACTGTTGCATGTTTGGTGTATACTCTAATACGACGTTTCTCGTGTTTAAACGTTTTTTAAATTTAATTTAATCTTAATTAAACGTTTTCTAAATCTATCTTAGACATTGTGTGTATATGTTTAAGAACTAAAATCCTATTTATAAATATTGTAGTTGGTATAAAATTCTTATTCTTCTTACTTTCTTTCATTTATTTTTGGAAAACAAATTCTAATCTATTATTTATGATACGGTAACTATTAAGTTTGAATCATGTATAACTTCTTTCAAGGTTTTAATAATTCCAGGGGTGGTGTGAGAGAAACTTAAGCACTGATACTTAAGCATTAGAAAATGATACGAAACAACTGGTTTGATTGACACTTGAATTTGAGTTACATTATAACAGTACGTACTTAAGTTACACATTTTGATCATGCCATATTGAAAATGTGTCATTAAAACTAATTTTTAATACTCAAATTGAATAATTTCCCCTATATTTAAAATATACAATTAAGGTTACTTATTATGTTTTATTTTATCGGAATAAAATCATATTCCGCATTCGTGTTAGTGTGTTTTGAAGTGTACATAAAAATTTAACTGTGAATTTAATGTTGCTATTATTTTAAAGTTTAAGGTATATTTGTTGCACAATCTAACATTTTACAATGTCTCCTGAAATGCTACAACAGCAAACGACTTTTCTTTAAACTTCTTGTACAAAAGCTTTACTAATTTTGACTACGTATTTTTCTAATATTTATAATGGCATAATACAAAATGAATTAGCAGAGTAGGAAATCTTTATTGTTTTTTATAGGCTTGCTTTACATCATAAGTAATCACATTTGTAAATATTTTGGTAAAACTAAACTAAAATTAAAAGTACTCAACCTATGTCTAATTTGTGAACGCTAAAACTATTACAGTTAATTATTAAAAATAAAGACTCGTTTATAGCAGAATAGACGTACCTAATTTGTCCACAATTTAACGAATCGATATATTACATAAAGAAATATAAAGAAATGAATCATCATGAATTTTTCACATTATGATGATATTAAATGTATATAAATAAAATTCATAATACTTTTATCCATCTTACTCTTAAATATTCCTTACTGAATTATACTGTATTTACTTCTGCTGTGGTGTAATTAATTTTTTAATATAAAACCTAACAAGCCGCTATTCTTGTTAATACTTCACGACTTCGTAGGCTTATTTTATTGGCTGTCTAATAACTTGTTAATACTTCACGACTTCGTAGGCTTATTTTATTGGCTGTCTAATAACTTTTTAATACCTCACGACTTTGTAGGCTCATTTTATTGGTTGTCTAATAAATAATGGCAGTCCTATCAGCATATCGCTATGCAATAAATCATCCAGAGTGCTTATAGCGATAAGAGGGCTACTAAACAAGTTTACAGATACATCTCTGATCTATATTATTAATATATAGATATATGACTATTAATTTTTTAATAAAAATTATATTTTCTAGTTTCACTAGAGAAATTCACTTTCATTTCACGAGAGAAATTTACTTTTCAAAAATTAAATTCATTTTGTAAGAAATGTAAGTAAAGATTTTCTACTTTTAATAAAGAAATTCTCGTTTTAAATATTATTTTTACTCGTTTTATAGTGAGTTTCCTTTTGGCCCATTTCCACCGCCAATTACTACACTGCGACGGTGAGACATCCCATTCTGCCGAGTTAGACATGTTTCATTCTAAATATTCTGACGAATAAAACCTTAGCACTTATGAAAGCTGATTCACCGATAATGTTTCTGTACATCGAGGGATATTAAATGTTTTTACAAAATACAAGAATTTTAATGTTTAGCTATACATATCTGATGATATTTTCTAACTATTTTGTTGTCTTAATTGGCTCACACCTTGCCAAGTTGATTAAATAATGTTTTTTACTTAATTAATTTAATGCTTAATTAGGTAGAACAAAATAATATGCAAAATAGCAGTTTAGAAAAGTCATGTAATCCTTTTAAATAATATTTCTCGATTTCATAAATTATATATAAAAATTAAACCTTTTTATGAAAATTATTAAAACCTTGCTTGAAGTTAAATATTATTAAAAATTAACAATTACCTTAAAAAATAATAGTTTGGAATTTGTTTCACATATATATAAAATAAGTTAAGAAAATTAAAAGCCCCATTTCATACTATTCAATAGCACATCTGATTTCACAAGTAAGTTCACACCACCCAGATGTTATTATTCAGAAGTCTGCGCCTTATCTTATGAAAGACAATCTGCTCCAGCTTAGCAGATGTACCGTTGCATTCAAATTTATTTGCTGTATACTAAAGGCAGATCGTCAAGGAGACAGTTTAGGGCCTCTTAGATACATCCAATAGATTGCATTATTTATAGATAACATTTCATATGTAGGATATTAGATGAACTCAGATGTATGCGATATGTATGGTCTGTCCACCCTGTGATTGTCGGACACGCAGTTGCGGGATGCGGATCGGGATGGCACGGAGCAAACTGCAGCAGATCGAGGATGAGTACGACCAAGTTGTGAGTCACGTAGGACAGGAGTACACGATTGACGAGAGCCAGAAGTCACGCGTTCGCAAGATAGTCTACTCCTGCAAGGGGGACATGCCCAGTGTCCGCAGAGCCATGGAGACGGCTCACTTCAAGAAACTTGGCGAGGACGAGCCTCAGGAGAAACAGAAAAGTGAGGGGAGCATGGAACTGTAATCGTCTTTCTGTATTTGCAAACAAAGCATAGCCAAGTAGATATGACTTATGATGGCTATTGAAAACGATGATTAATAATTATGATTGAAAATGATTATTTTCTTTATTTTTTGTATAAACAAACTAAATGTTTAGGCTACTTTGATTAACTATTGGCTGATTACAGTCTCGTCTGCATTCTGATCACAATTTGAATATGCGTAACCAAGCATCTCTACTGTTTACATTTCTAATTCGCGTGTATCAAAAACATAATATGCAATATATATTGTGTGAGTAACCTCACTATGTATAAATCAACACACTGTTCGTCCATGTGAATCTCGATTTAAGTGCTTCTAGCTTACTACACGTCCGATGTAGAACACTTTGGTATCATTCCCATGATAGACGTGCTCGAGAATATCATGACGGCAATATAGTTTTCATTTCTTTTCAATTTAAAGAATGTAATTTTTCGTGGCAAGATTTTCAAAATATCCTTTGAAACACCATGCAACGTGGCCTGCAGATAACAATGGTCGGATTTATACTAAAGGCCTGTGCACACTGAACGCGGCGCGGCGCAGCGCGTAAAACATTTAAAGGTCATTAAATCTTACGGGGCAATGCACACTGAAAGCAGCGCGGCGCGGCGCGTCGAAAATCAATTATAAAAAGTCTCAGCTTTACACGCGTCAAAAATCAATATTAACCATGGCTCACTGACTCAGTATACTGTCCTCCTTCTTTCTGTTTATATGTAGATTTTCGACAGAGAGTGTATCGATTTTGCTGCACTGTGACGCGTTCAATGTAGATCGCATTTTTGACGCGCCGCGCCGCACTGCGTTCAGTATGCATAGGCCTTAACTCTTATGTTGGTAGCTGATGTCGTATACCTATATTTATAATATACAGTGGCAAGCAAGATATTATACAGTTGAACAAAACGCACAATGAAATATTACATAGACATGTGTAACTACAAATTTAATAGTTACATGTGTAGAATGTATATTATGGAATAAGTTTTATGAACTCAGGTTTCAACAGATACTGGTTGCAACATTTTCTAGGTATAATTAATCCATTTTTCTGATTTAGAATCACTAAATTAATTATTTTGTTTATCTCTATATACAGTGACTCTATTGCTGGTCTACATTAAAACGTTTTAATGTATGTTGTTTTTATATACTGATATTGTTTCAATGTTTTATACAAAAGTACGTAAATTATATTAAATCTTTAGTGTTTTACTTGTTTTTTAAAAAGGGGGTAGGGGATATAAGTTAGAAATTATGATAACATTAAAAATAGTTTTGAAGACGTCAACTTATTTTGAATATCAACTTTTTCGCAATTATACATTTTTTCATTGCATTATTCAACACTATTATTTTAACTAGATACATTACTCAGAATACAACATTATAAGTATTTAATCGATATTTTAATCCAACTATATTTGATAATACAAATTGTCTTCTACTAACAAGTGAAACTGTTGACCTAAAGAGTAAAGAAACATTGCAACCAAATCACGAACAGATTTATTTTTCTTAAATAAACAGAAGAGATGACATTTTTTCATACTGTAAAAAAATATACTGTATCCTTAAAAACCCAAATCAAATAGTGAAGCTATATATTTTGTAAATGTCAATATTATCACCGGAAAGAATGGAAATAATTATTATTCAAGTTGGTATCAATACGCCTAACATAAGACAGACTACAAATAAAATTAAACACATTTAAATATATTAATCATTTATTGTCATAGATTATTAAGTAGTGATCACAGAAATAAATAAACAACTAAATGAGTTGCTTATTTATTTCTATGGTAGCGATAGCAATCTATACTAGTATATGAGAAATGAGAAATTATTAGAAACATAAATGTAATAAGGAAGAATATATAATATGCAGCTAAAGCGAGCTTAAATTTCAAAAAAAGTATTCCATTTACTTATAACTACATAACTATAACATTTTAATACAACCAAATATAAAAGCTAGAAAATTTGCTTGACCCTCAAATCAATACCGTGATCTAATATAATTAATGTTGGATGCAAGCAGAGATGACATCAATCAATATCTAATATATCAATGACCGTTATGCTTGAATGATCACATCACAATAAAGTGATTATGAAGTAAAGTAAAGCAGTACATAAATGTAGCATGAAAGAATCTTCAACCTGAACAAAACTTAGAGTAATTTTCTCGCATATCTATAATAACCATTTATTACTTAGTCTAATGTACCATCCAAGGTAACCCTGCTTCAGTCAGACATTGTAATTCAAAAATACTGTACAGCATTTGAGCGTCTAATACTATGCATTAGACCAAATAATAATATTCAACTTGATACTGGATCTCTCTTTCTGTATAATCATGAGTGGTTCTGGGTGTACAATCTACTGCAATAGATTATGTAAAGGCGATTTTCGAACTATTTTCCAATATAATTATAAAATATTGCATTATATTAAAATAGCTTAAAGGATAAAAAGGGAAAGTTTATTTATATACCCAAAATGGATATATGTGCCATTTTACTTTGGTGTACCTATGTGTTACTTTATATTTATAGTTTTGTTTTAATCAATGATTATTGTTAACAAGCATAAAAATTGAATTCGTTTCCATTAAAATGTTCATGAAAGGTAATTAACGACTTTTACTATATACGTACAGCTAGAACGCAACAAAATGCTACCAAAACAATTAGGTATAACTAATTAATTATTTGAAGTATAAAAAACAGCAACAATTTTAAAATATACACAATGGTAAGCAGACACAATAAACAGAATGTTAAAGGGATGCTACACATAACAATAATATTTAGCAAATGAAAAAAGTGTTATTACATATAAGAGATACAATATCAACAAAAAGTTAATAAAGGATAATTACAAAGGCTGAACAACAAAAAAGAAATAAGCACAAAAGAATAGAATTAAGAAGAAGTTTACTTAGATTACAGTTAAGGGGATAGAAGCCGTTGTTAAAATTTAGAACATTAGATTTGTTTACAAAAATAAAGGCAGATTAAAAAAAATTGCTAGATTTAGTGGCATTAGATTAAAAAAGGAAAGAAACGTTTTTTAAATCGTGAGAATGGCCAGTATTGAGAGATTGGTTAGAAGGGCCATTATCACTTTTTAATTAAACAACATTTGATCTACGTTCTTAAATTCTCACGGTTAGACCTCTACCAGTTTCACCAATGTAAAAGGAAGGACATTTGTTACCGTTAATTTTATAAATACCACCATTGGGATTAGAGGAAATAGAATTAGAGGAAAGTTTTGATTTAAGAGTGTTAGGATAAGTGAACTATATATTCCTATATTTACATACGTTGACGTCAAATAGGTGGTATATTGATTAATATTAATATAAATAGTACGTACATTACATAGATTGAGAAGAGCCATGACACAAAGGGTAACTCGAAATAGGAATTAATAATTTAGAAGCAGTTCGTTTATATGGGTTAGTGGCATTTCGCCATATCGCATTTTGCCGTATAGCATTTCGCCGTCCGATTATTTATTAATTATTAAAATCGCATCTCACCATCCAATTTTTATAGGTACCTCACATTGCTGTATTTTGTTTAAGTAATATAGAATAATTCATTGTCTCAATATATTGTCCGTTTACAACAACATTTATGTTATATTGAATTTTTTAAATGAAAAGTTGAACCTAAAATACACTAAACAATAGATTATCGATCATTTACATTAATTTGTTATAAGTAAATTGATTTTTCAAATAGAAATGACAGACTATATTGCAACAATTATCAAATACATCACGTGAAACTATATGTTTTATAGCTTTATAATTTACAGTTTTTTATTTGAATAACTTCAACATATTGAAATCTCTGAAGACATAATTAAAAATGTACATTTAAAATAGTTACTTTTTTAACAAAAAAATAATAATGGATATTTTTTTATAGAAATGATGACATATTAATTTATTTTTGATTGTTCTGATATTGTACTGATTTTTGATTAATTCATACATAAAGTAATAATTAGTATAATATAAAAATGCAAATATAGTTTTCGAATGTAACACACTAAGCGGTAATAAAAGCTTTAGAGACTTGGCGCCTATGATGATGGTCTATTATTTGAAATTTCTTTGACGATATTTGTAT
>JAYRBW010109346.1:0-18403 GCA_036023295.1 Invenusta paracnida
TACATTATCCAGTAGCTTGAACGATGCATTATATTCATTATATATATTCATTATTATATTCATTATTATATTCATTACTAGTATATATTACATTTGATGCAATTCTTCAAAATAGGCATTTTATAGAAAATTGGCAGCCATATTGGATATCATCTGCTAGGAGCAAAACCATACGAGATACAGTTTGGCAAACAACAAAAATGGATTCAGCACACAAAAACACTCTAGGAGAGTTTATTTGCCAACTTTTACGCTAAAATGCCTGAGGATTTTTATACAGCCTGCTTTTTCAGATATTCAACTAGTCTATTATAGAGATATTGAATTCTTCAAATGTATAAGCAAATTTGAACAAAACGCTTTTAAACACAATTTTAAATACTTTATTTCATTATTTATAAGCTTCTTTTAAAATTAAATAATGTTTATAGATAGCCATTAAATAAGTTTATCCTTGGAAAAAAGATCAACATACTCGTATATACGTTGTTTTTGTAAATGCTGAATACTGTCACTGTAAAATATGTTATTTAAAATATTATCTAAAATCTTACATCTAACGGCTGGGTTGTCAACTTTCTTTTCAAAATACAGCATCGAACGATTACCTGAAAAAAAAAGAATTGTGTGAAATTATATGCAAATACAAAAATATGACATTAAATAAACAAATAAAAAGAAAACACAGTTAAATGACAAAATATCGACACACAGTAGTATATTAAATAAACTAATCAATTTCAATTAAAAATATATAAAAGTGATTTTCTCCAATTATATTTAGATTATGATGTGCAATTATTTAACAAAATTATAGGCATAATAACATTTTTAAATTCGAAACATGTTTTTTTGAATAAAAAATAAAATAAGCATTAAAAAAGTTAATACTTACATTATTTCCACAACAGGGAATAATTTAAAATATATTTTATTCATATATAATTATCTGAAGCTACTACGGAAGTAGGTTGTTAGCTCATGCCAGCAACCTACGTTCTGTAAGGTATATTGGAATAACACAAGAACGGCTATTTTTTAAACAGCTACCATTTAAAAATTAATATTTTGAAATGATTTAAATATTAACGTGTAGCGCCGCTGAAAATTAATCAGCTTGCCAGTTTTCATCTTCATGACTATTATAAAACTAGAGATATTTAAGTGAAAAAACGATTTTTCCCTAATTATTCTTTATCTTCTTCTTCTTCTTCTTCGTCTAATTATTCTAATTTCTTCTAATTCTTCTAATTTCTTCTAATTCTTATTCTTATTCTTCAGACCCAATAACACCCCCTAAACTTTAAGCGATGTTTATGAAATTTTGAATATATATTGGAAATGTTCCATAGATGATAAACATAATATCTTTACGTAACAACCGTTGCCAGGGACTCAGATTTTGTATAGCAAATACTGTTTAGACCCAGTAACACTCTCTAAACTTTAAATGATTTTTATAAAATTTTGAATATATATTGGAAATGTACCGGATATAAAACAACTGATATTTTACCTAGCAACCGTTGCCAGGTGCCTAGATTTTGCATAGCAAATACTGTTTAGACCCAATAACACCCCCTAAACGTTAAACGATTTATTTTTTATTATAAGGGATTTATTCCAGCCCTTATTATAAAACGATCTCTATCAATTAAGATATCGATTTGTTCTTGAAACTTAGTCATTTATCCGATTTCTGAAATCAAGTATACAAACAAACGAACAGACAAACAAGCAAACAAACAAAAATTGAGTTGTTTGTGTATCAGTGTTTTGTGCTTGTTTATGGGACCTACAATTAGGCATACTCTTTTATTATAGAAATTTGTTCAAGTCGACATTTTATTCTATTTGTTTGTAATATTTGACGAAGTATTTTAATTGTCCAGAAAACAGATTCTATTTTCTCTTTAAGAGTTTTGAAAGTATTAAAAGATAGCTGCTATTTAGTTCCAAATTATAGGATTGATTTTTGCAACGTTTTAGTTTTATCAGTATGTATTATCATGCAAACATAAAATTCAAGTTAAATTGTAATCGATTATGTGGAATATTCCTAGAGTTTAAAGATTACTTCACGAAGAATGCAATCAATAATGGAAAGTATTATATACATGTCAGACTTGTGTACCTACTATGCATACCAAGAATGTCTACAAACAGAAGAAGAATATAATTGAATTATAAATAAAGTTTCTGTTATGCCTTCATCACGTTTATTGATTAATGTCCACCGCGTTTTCATTTCTGTTATTAAACCTCCGCAATTCATTTTTTGAAAAATATCGCAATACCTTTGTGATTTTTAAAATAATTTTTGAAATTGCAATAAAACGTGTTACTTATTTGTAAAATCTACATTTTTGTATAATTAGAATATTAAAGTAATGTGTGGCTAAATGACTAATACGAGATAATTATGTATGTATGGTATCATGGAATATAGCACTATGTAATAGCTTACTTCAATGAAAAAAATGACCGAAGATGTGAGTGTGATAATAAAAAGGTAGTCTTGAGTCGACATGTTCTCCAGGGATCGGGGACTCGGGTTCGTGCTATTGGAACAACATCTTTTCAGTTCCGCTGAAAGTACAACAAATACATTTTTATTATAGAAGAAAGCGTGTATCTGCCAGATATGGGGTGCTCCACACTTCGTTAACTGAAAAATATAGCATCAAAATAAATAATTATTCGAGTTTCTCATTTAAAATACATTTCTATCAGATAGGAATTTACACGCGCTAAAAAAAGTATATACCTACATATATACTACGTGTAATTTTTGTAGTATTTTGGATTTATATTTGTAATCATATGGGTGATATTTTTAATAGGTCGATGTAACAATATAATCGTTAAAAGCGAAAGATACAATTTTCAATAAAAATATTCTTAGAATATATGTATTGAATATTTTTAATCATTTTACAAAAAAATAAATGTGTACATAAATATTTATTTTATGTACTAACAATTTAGAAATAAATAGTCGATCTAAATTTGATTATTTTTTATCGATAGTGTCACATTTTATATTAATGTGTAACAAGAGATCGTGAAAATATTGTTTAATAATTAACGTTTAGTTTTATCATTTGTCAGTCATGTATTCTTTGGTGAATATTATACGTTAATATCTTTTATAATGATAATCTTCAATCATAGTAATACATTTAAAAATTTTAATAAACAAAAATTTGGCACTTTCTGTAAGAAAAGTAACATGAAAAATAATCCTTATATTTTATGCATGAGTGACGCATGACTGATTAAGTTTTAATTGGTTATAATAGTCAAGCTTGAAATCATTTTTGTTAATAATATAATGATACACATTTCTGTTATCTCTCATACAGATAATTTAAGTTATGATTATTAGAAATGTTTTATCCCAAATTAAAAAAAATATTGTATTATTATATAGGTACTTACTTCATTAGATTAATTCTATTTACACAACATATATTATAAATCTATTTTAATGTTTTAATTTAAGTCATCTTTTATGTTTACGTAGGTATATACTCTTTTTGTAAAAATTATAAGTTTATATACTCATATTAAAATTACCGTTTTTCTAAGTTCGATTAAATTTGTTGAGAAAAATTCCTAGATTATTTTTCATATTTTACACAATTTCTATTGTATTTATGGCTATAGTTCCCATGCAGAAATTACAACAAAATTTAATTAAAATGTAATCTTTAACAATAATAAGCAAATTTAAAATCATTTTTCCATTTTATAAAAAGTTCATAAATATAAATTTAAGTTCTTTGTTTTATCAACTAACAGTATCCACACATATCATGCTATAATTATAACCAATTATTACGCAACATTATAATTAATATCGCAATCCTTGCAAATCAGTGAAGATATAGAACAACAAATAATTTTTCACTTGAGTAGGTTTGTTTCGATTGAGTAAAAATGGGATATATCAATCGTAGCTCTAAATAGCTTATATGTGGTACATTTCTTTAATGATTGATGCAATTTGAACCACAGGACGTTTTTTTGGTTCGCCTGAGTATTTTACTTCTATAATATCTTCAATGAGTCTCGGGATAAGTTCGTGAGCAGTCAAAACTCATACTTTCTGATGTTTTTTCGACCAATGGAATCATCAGCGTGTTGTATCAGTTTACTTTTATAGGGAAATGTTTCATCGTAGATATCCTAAATACTTACACTAGCACATGTGTGTGTATGTAGGATACAATATCTATGGTTTCATCTTAATTAATAATTAAGCAAGTGCTGAATTTTCTCAGCGTAAATTAGGTATAGGTACATATCAATACAGAACTCCGAATTCTCACTGTCAGTTATCAATTGCGCAAATTCTATAAATAGATTAACGCGAAGATAACTTTTTTAGATATAACATTTTTAGAGAAAACTATCGAAAGAAATTCTATAATATACATCGTTCATAAGTTTCTTAGAAGGGAAAACAGAGACAGGGTGCCCAATAGAAAACCCAAAGGTTTTGATTTCAAAAATAGTCTATAAGGTACGTCAGTGTATCTTGGTATGGGAAAACTGAGTTACGTTTTCTCGAGAGTTTCGCTGAAGATCAAGAAGATGTCGTTGCAGAACATCAATCAGAGTGCATACCACCATGAGGTGCATCCCTGAGTGTTCAGTAACATTAATGATGTAATGGGTGGTGCAGAATGGTCTTGGCAACACCCCATACAGCAATAGATACAGTTGCTGGCGGGAGAAAACGCCTCAATTCATATCTATCAAAAAGCCCCGATTAACGTCATGAACTACTACATTTGCGGAATACTTCTCCAACAATTTCACTTAGAACTCAAGAATATTATCACAGTCGACGAGCTCAAAATGTCTTTTTACACGTATGGAAAAATATTTATCCAAAAAAATTTCACAAGGCTACAGATTTTTAGATTCCATGCCTTTGTCTAGGTGTTGCAACAAAGATTGTTAAGCCATTTTGAAAAATTGTTAATTATTACTCTTTGATATATAAATTGCATTATCCATTTTCTATACAAATTAAACTTTTTTTAAATCAAAATTGTTGGGTTTTCTATTGGGCTATAAGTATTAGTATATAAAAGATATATCTTTTAGTATTGTATTAATAAATACATTTTGCTAAATAACAAGTAAACTGTGTATAACACAAATGTTCACGATTTCGTTTATTTTTCGCGCGTAATTGATTATATAAATATATTTTAATTTATTAGTTTTCATCATTTGTCTAACGAAAATTCAAATAAAATATTCATTAATTTCACAGATTTTAGATAGAAAAGGAAGGAAAAAACACTCATAAAGTATAATGGAATAGGACAATGTTTCACAAATATGTAATTCTCAGCGTATACTTCTATTAAGCATGTAATTCGTCGATAAAAAGTACTCAACGAAACTTCATTAGGCTCTTAATGAAACCACGCCTCCATGTGTCTTTGGAAAGTACTTCACGAAGATATTAAAGGTATCATTTTCAGGGTGCGGTTTTCCTTGAAAAAATACTCTTACACAAATATATTTTTACCACGCATGCTTTAACTAATTTAGTGGATGCTTGTCAAGTGCAAATGACTTAGTCTTTAGTTACTCGATTAAAAATGCTCTTCATACGCACCTGCTATTATCTAGATATACATTCATGATGTACTTGTAATTATCTTAAAGTTTACATTTATAAATTGTTAAAAGATTATTTCAAATAACCGTTTATACATATTTTATACGTATACATATATTTTACAGAACACTTACCGAGCGTTACAACAAACAAAATGTTACTAAATTGTAAAGCGTTTAGCCTTACATGAAAATACTTCCCAGTTTTTAAATCGTAAAGTAAAAATGAAAATGAATATTAGCGTAATACAAAATTGGAGACATATGATGAGAACATGAATGTCACTATTAAATAAAACGATATGTAAGTTTGAAATTCCTAGATTAGACTTCTTTGAAAATTACCCACTGTCATTATTTAGCCTTTGTTGTGGTAAAATAATTGATTGCAATATTTTGACAAAAATATGACCGGAAAAGCGAGACACGGAGTATATAAATGTATATATTTCTGGTAATCATTTTTCATTACATGAATAGGATTGTCGAAATATTGCAATACTTTATTTTACCGCAGCGAGCCCTTTTTAGCTTATTCTATTTTTCTTAATCCAATGCTGCCGAGGAAAGCTTAATATGTGATATGTTTACATAATTATAAACAGGTCATTTTTTTATTGAGAAAATACTAATACGCGTTATCCAGCGTTATTATATAGGAATTGTCGGTTACATAGATCGACAACATTTTCCAATAAAATTCAAATAGAAAGAATTCAAACAAAATTGGCTAAATGGCCAATATTTTCTGATAGATCAAATATACAAGCATATATGTACATTTTTATAGAAGAGGCTAAATGGCTAAATTGTAACATTTTGCTAATGCTAATTGGCTAAATGGCCAATATTTTCTGATAGATCAAATATACAAGCATATATGTACATTTTTATAGAAGAGCCTTTAAAGACATGGAAATATATACCTAGCATACACTACTGTTGATAAAAAATTTGGAAGACTTTAATGAAAAATCTTAATTATGATAATAATAATAATAATGTATTATATGTTTTTAACATAAAAAAACACCAAATGGGAATCGGAGGTGCAAGTTTACATGTGTAATAGAGAATTACATGTAATGATGATGTTAAAAGTTTTGTAGTCAAAATATAGGTATCTATTGACCAAATATAATAAACTCGAAATATATTACAATCTTAACATTATATGAATATTTCTTATAATTCAATCATTATTTCGATGAAAAGTTTTGATTTTTGTATACGTAATAAATCTTTTATGCATATAATATCTATAAGTAATGTAATTTCTTTGAATTATATATATGTATATATTACTTCATTAAAACCAATTTCAGTTAAAATCTGAGTTATTTATTGATGAAACAACAATGAATCATGGAAACTGAAAAATTCCGTTTATGGTATACTACAAAACTACATATAAAATACGTAAAATGATATTAATTAACACAAATAATGCCATCTCAACTAACTAGTCGAATTATTTTATCAAATTTTATGAATGAACGTAAATAATTACATTTTACCGAAATTATTTTAATTATTATGTCTTAGCAGCGTTTATTTTATAAATATTATTATAGCGTTCAGTATACAGGTTCACATTATGGCTTCTATCGTTTCTATTATTTCCAGTTCTGGGCGACGGCCTTGATATTTGCATATGTTCGCTCTGTCCTGCGTCATTCTTTATACGATGATATTCTTGATGGAGTGTCTCATCCAGTTCCCGTTTCTGCAGATAATGATATATAGTATACCTTCAGAGTTCCTCCTCGTTTGTAATTCATATCTTTCCAGTTTGAATTCCTTGTCCTTCGTAGGCATGTTTGACGAGCATATAATTTTTCATAAACGCTTAATTAGATATTTTCTTTATGCATCAGCATACTTTGGTACATGGGTAAATATAGCCTAGTGTTATAAAAGACCACTTCCTCGCAACAGGATCAAGTGACCTTTATAAAAGATAAAACGTAAACAATTCGGTCCAAAAAACTTACCACAACAAGAGGTACTAGTAATTTCCCGTCTGTCGAGAAGGAATATAATGATGACAATAAAGAGATTGACAAGAACCACCGAAAACACGGTAACCTCCACAAGAGCTTCAGACATTTTCGTCCACAGATATCGTATTGTCCGCCCAATCGCCGACCAACTTGAGTCGTGAGTCTGGTCGAATAGTCGTTGTCAATGCAACAAATAGAAGGTAGTAGAACCCAAGACAAATGCCTCACAGGTGTTGTATCAAAGCGCCAACGAATGAGGCAACTTTGGGTGTTGTTGCAGTCAGCTTTCTCAGTGAGGTATAGGTATATGTCTAAAACCGGAAAAGCTTTTTTTGCAGGTTTTCTACCAGATTCTACGCATCTTAGTAGTTAGCCCGTCTATTACACCAGAAGGAGAAAGTAAGCATAGTACCAACGATAACAATAATAGAATAGGTGAATTGTTTGAAGGTAGTTAAGAGAGAGAAGCGATGGGGATAGAAAGGGGAAAATGAAGGTGCGGTGGGAAGGTATTGTAGCAATCGGCTAGAAAGGATGAATAATATAATCCATGTCTCTTTCTCTAATGTTGCTCCTACCCTCAGCTTGCTTTCCTAAATGCTGCTCCAGTGAGCATTGATTTGTCTTCTACGCGTTTGGTCACGTGATGGGTGGAGATACTTTCATCCAATCAATAATTAGTCAGGATGCGGCTCTACTGTAAAGTATAGGTATATAATTATTAATCCATCCTCGTCATAAAATATTATTTAGAGCAAGGTGGGAAAGGTTACTTCTGATTAAAGGTACATCTTCAATAAATGTGTTGGCTTATAAGACGAAGTTTTCATTCACTAAAATATGTATACATAATATGTATTGTTTTTAAGATACAAAATATAACTACAAAGTATCAAATTATTAGTAAAAATACTGTATGTACCTACATTTTAATCTACATTTTAATTGTTTTAAAAAATACAATCAATTCATTTGTATCTCTCAGAATTTGTTTTGTCTTATTTTATCGAGATATGAAAAGTATAATATATATAGGCGTGTGTAACTATAGAGAAGAAAAAAGATTGAAAGAGATGTGTACGCTCATTTATTTTCTAAAATTGTCATTAAATATGAATGCCTTTAAAGCATTTTTATTTATATTTTATATAAGCATTCGGTAATAATAATTTACGTAGCTAAAGTATATTAATTTTGTTCATGAGTTTTTAAATTAATATACATATTATGTATATATTATGAGAGCTATAAGTATAGAGAAATGTATGTAAGTTAAAAAAATATTTGAAACAGTTTCTTTTTGTCGATTACATTGAAGTGTAGATATTGTGTATTGTTCTAGCATTGAAAAATATCAAAATTATTTATATTTGTCACGTGACCATCCTAGAGGGTGTACAGTAGGTCACGCGACCATCCTATATAGGGTGTACAGTAGGTCACGTGACCATCCTAGAGGGTGTACAGTAGGTCACGTGACCATCCTACATAGGGTGCACAGTAGGTCACGTGACCATCCTATATAGGGTGTACAGTTGGTCACGTGACCATCCTACATAGGGTGCACAACAGTAATGAATACAGCGTTCAAAGTAGTAAAACTTCATTTTAAGAAAAGTCACGAAAGCTTACTATAGTCAAATTTTTCAATAAAGAATGCCAGCGAAAATAGAAGAGGGGGTGGGGGAATCGGCATGGATAGGGTTATTAAAATATTTTGAAAATCAAAGCTAACCTTTTTATTTCACTTATTTTAAGGTTTGAACGAATCTACATAATATGTTATATTAATTGTGTTATGTACATTAACGCATATATTGTGAATATATTTATTTTTGATTAGCTAACCAGCTTTTTGCCATTTTTGGTGATAAAAATATTTCATTTATTTTTGGTCTGAAAAAGAAAATAGTTTAAAAAAGAAATTAAAAATATTTTTAAACAAAATTTGGTTTTGGCTTTATATTAAACAATATTTTTATCAAACATGTGATTTAGAAATTATGTTTTAAAAAATGATTCACAATAACGCATAATGTGTAGAATAAGACTAATATTATTATGTTCACATAATTAAGAATTTCCCGCGAATATTCAACGCTCAGTGCGCGCAGGATATTGAAATTCTCTTATATATATAGTTTTATAAGTTTCTTCTAAATCGATAAGGAGACTGTGACGGTGATCAACAATCAACTTGCATTTTGAAGCATACTGGATGTATAATTCCCTTATATTAACATGTATTACTGCTATTGTAATCCCGATTCCCATTTGAGTACTATAATTCAAAATAAACGTTTCTTATCTTATCTTATCTTATCTTATGCATTGAGAACAATAAAACCAATAGCAATTTTATTAGCCAATAATAGATATGACAGATTTGCTAACTAACTGCGCTGAACCGCTGAACGTAATATATATTTGATAATTGTCAATTTATGAACTTAAAACTAATTAAGTATCTAAGCTCCATAGCATCGGATTGAAACAGTTTTAATATATTTTTAATCCTCTCGTTTCATTGTATTAGCATACGAAGTTACACATAAATTGGATAAAAATAAAATCTAAGAAAGAAAGAATTGTTCCAAAAATGCTAAATTTTGAAGTGCTATATGTTCTAAACTACTGAACAGATTTTCATAACATTTTCTCTCCAGATAAATGTATGAAGGGGATTGTCAAAAATGACACCTCAATGTTTAACTTAATTTATATTTTTCTCTGCAGCTGTTTGAAAAACACCACATTTCATCTATCCTATAGTTGAATCTGCATAGTTCACTTAGCTAAGTAGCTAACGACCTATTACCATTAATAGGTCTATAAGATATATAAGGAATATAGAATGAAATGGATGTAAAACGTATTTTATTGAAATAATCTTTATTGCAACATACATCTGAGAAGTTCACAGAACAAATAAAACTATCATACATGGTTACGAATAATATAATATTAATGTAAGGAATAGTTTTAAATATTTAGATACATTCGTTCAAATCAAAACGAAAGTAGCTTGTATATTCATAGTAATTATAGACATAAGATTCAAGCAACTCTTGAGTAAAGGTTAAAATACAACAACACACATATTACTTTATTTATATTAATACAGGGGAGGGGTACCATAAAATAAGGATTAAAATTCGGTCAAAATATCCACAATTCATCTGTGGAATATATTGTAATATTATGTACATGCACTTAGCAACAGTAACCAAGGTATCCAGTAGTAGAGTCAGTTTGATGTTGATAGTATACAATAGCGCAGAAGATAGCACACATTTTGGTCAAGAAGATGCTTCAAACGCAGTTATAAATCAATCACTTAGCAACAGTAACTAAGGTATCCTGTAGTGACAACTTGTTTTTGGCAGCATAGTAGCGCAGTAGATTTCGCATATTTCGACCACGAAGCTGCTTCCGACGAAGAGCGATCTCCCTGCGTCGACGAACCACCGAGGAGGGTGTGCAAGGCAGCCAACCGGCTCGACAGACCGTGCTCGACCAAAGTTGCTGATGAGGCCCAACCACCTCCTCGTCCTCGGAACTGTCCTCCATAGGCAGCGAGTGGTCCTCGCTGTCCCTGGAACTGTCTCCTGGTGTCGTGGAGTAGAGGGATGACTCCATAGAGGTGACGGGGGTGTTCACAGGAACCGAATTTCGGAGGTGCGATGGTGCTGACACTGCCATCTTGTCGCTGTCCGTACAACATGACTGGTCGTGGAAGGAATACATATATTGTTAAGATATGTATAACAATATAGATACATCAACATAATATGTAGACAATGTAGGTATACATTTTAATTAAGGTTGATGGTTTATTAATATTTATATATAGCTTAATATGTACATTAGCTTTTTTTGGAACTTCTGCTTGGATAATCGTTTGATCAGTTTATGCTGCCTAATTAATTAAAATGTACATGCATATATTCCGGCAAAGCGTGAACTCAAATTTCCACATATTATAAATATAAACGGAGCAAGCCACCTATATCTCTATAATTTATAAAAACTGCTCTGTTTACAGCATACCTAGTATACAAGTGTTTGAATAATATATAAATATTATTGTGTAAATACAATTTGAAACATTTTATTTCAAGTATATGTATATTTTTTACTTTAAATTGTTAATTTTTATGTAAAATCTACTTCCCAATGTAAATAGTATTAATTGCAATGACTATATATTTAACTCCATCGTTAAATACAATAAATTGATATACTTAATAAGAAGAGATTTAAGGATTAATGGATCACTATGATATTGTAACGAGGTTTGGATTGAATGGAAATTATGCATTTTTGATATACCAAGAATTCATGTCATACATAAAAAAATCGTACATATAAAGAATGTATAATTTCATTGTGCTATAAAATATTGCAAAAACTATATACAAAAAACTAAGTTTTAGTAAGTATCGATGATTTATAAACAAAAACTAAAAGGTAGAAGAAAGTCTTATAAAACTGATTATCAGATACTCACTTCTTTTTCAGTGTCGGCCATGCAGCTCACGGGTGTATTGTGGTGCTCCAGAGAGGACTGTATAGAGGGACACGTGCACTGACTACTTCCTGAGACTGCCACTTGTTTAGTGGAGTGAGGAGGCGGAGCAGCCATCAGTACAGTGACCTCGTTACAGTCGCTAGTGGTACAGTGGCTCGTTGTGGTCTCACTGGGGGCGCTGAAAACTGCCTGAGAAGTGGAAAAGCTTTTAACAAAAGTCATTTCACAAATACGGGTAGGATTGGTTGAAACCATCTCGGTTTAAAACGGTTTGACGATAGCTCAGTTAGTGAGCGATGTGCGCTATGTGACCAGAAAAATGGACAGAATTTTGGAGCTGCTGTCAAACCATTTCAAACCGGTTCCACTTACATAATTGTATATTTGTTAGATTTAAATATATTTTTGCTTTTAAAATATAATTAATTGGTTGTATTAGCGCCCCGGCCGACCAGTAGAACTATGAACATTATTCTCTGTCGCACATGTTTTTTCTCTTCGTTACTATTCATGATTGATAATCTGTTAATCCTACCTTATATGCTCTAGTATTAGTTGTTACTGTTCAGACAACCCATTCCAATTAAATTTGACGGTTCCTCTCTTTTGTGGTTAGTATTGTATAGATGTAGGGGGAATGATATGAAGAGCCAATGTGTTGGTAATAATAAGTCAGATCCTGAAGCAAGCAAGACTTATTTTAGTTTATGATTTAATTAGGAGAAACTTTGGACATCGTCAAAATTATTTAATGCTGACAATGCCTTAGGATACCCTTGAATGCAAACGTTTATATACTTATTATATACAAACAGTTATCATAATTTACAAGAAATACCATATATGTATGTGTGTTTGTATGTATATGTATTTGTGTGTATAAATATATATACCATTTTAACGTGTTTAAATTTTATTAGAAATTTTATGTAGATAATGAAATACAATAAACGTTATTATTATTATTTGGCATAGTTTAGTATTAATATTGCTGTAAGAAATATTTTATAAATATTTAAAATAACAACTCTAATACATATAGGAGCATATATATAAATATAAGAGAATAGTAAATAATAAAATATAAGTAATAATCTTCACAAAAAATATCATTTTACATTTTCTATAAAATGAAATTGTAATACATGACCAAATGCTGACATCTGTTTCGTGAATTTTCAAAGTAATCCGAACACCGTTAAACAAATGTTTAATTGTAAAAAAAGATAGATAGTCGGTTTTTTAAATAAAATTGGTATTCCTTGACTGGTTTAGACTCAAAATCCAGAGAAATTTCGGAGACCTCCACAATTTGGGTGGTTTTAAAATTCATCTCACAAAAATGGTTTAGTTTAGAAACTCATTTCTCTTCCTGATTTAATTGGTCAATAATTTATTCCTTATCTAAACCGTGGTAGTTTCAATGAAAACCGAGACGGTTTCAACTGGGACGGTTTGAACCAAACCAAACCGTTTGTGAAATGGCCTAAATCTAGATATAGGTGAGACTGGGGAATAAATCTAATTATTCTTGAATAAACATTCAGTTGTCTAGCAGTTTAGAAACAATATAATCGTAATACATGTATTGATGGATCTGAGGTTTAATATTTTGATTTATCGGACACATAAACAAATACCTATATAACACACAAGCATACCCCATATAACCATAGTTGACTTGAAACGATTCTTGTACATTTTATCGAACTGCTATAGCTTTTAATATTTTAACTTCAAAGTGTTGTTCAATTACATGAAGCTTATGATTATTTTTTCAATACGAAGTATGTTATTGTTATAACATAATAATAATAACATAATAATTGTAACAATGATTACAATTTATAATAGATATATTTTCATATATCTATATTTCATGTATTTGTCGTGTATATAACTGAATAAAAAACCTTTTAAAGTCCATTGTATGCATTTCAAAAGAGACCAAACTAGATCTATATAGGACATGTTGTAAGGTAAAGAGATTTATACACATATACAAACATGCTTTGTGCTAATTTATATATATATATTCACATGCGCATTTAATACAAATTTAATGTACATAAATTAATTGTTAAAGAAGATAAATATAGTTATACATATTGAAATATATATTTATAATAATGATAACACAGAGAAGATTTATGAAACTAGTTGCAGCCCGTATAAATTAAGTTTACGGTCATCATATTTGTATTATCACGTATAATTGTTACATCTATATAATTAGTCCACTAATCCACAGTAGAATATAAAAATTAATGAAATTAATGATTAACGTATAATATATATAATATATATATAAATATATATGTATATATATGCATTAAATAAAGAAACTGAGAAAATCAGTCAATAATTAATTTAAGAATAACCGGAACCCTACTTAGTAATACAAATTTCTAAAGGGGTGTATGAAAAGGCTGAAATATAGTATGAAATAAAAAACGTATTTAATTTCTTTAAAAAGCCTTATTAAATATTACGATTTCTTTCAACATACTCGTATATATTAATAAATAGAACAAAAATGGTTTTATGTGCTTCATACCTCATAATAATTGGATCCAGTGGAATTCTTGCTTTGATTCAGGCACAAAGGGGAAGACTCCAGGCTTCCATCAGGTGAGACTTGCGCCATCAGTTGAATGAGAACATCGGACATGTAGCCAGCGGCCGGGAAAGAAAGACGCTGGTTGGTCACGCCAGCTTTGGGAACACATGAACCAGAGGTAGCGGTCGAATCAAGGACCAAGTGCGGAGAGAATGGAATATTCCTAAAATTCTGATGAGCAGAGGAGGGTTCAAGTAGTTTTCGCTTGCTGCGATGACTAGCTGGAGTGGCAACAAAGCTGATCTCTGAGGGCGCTCTTGTGGGCCATCTAGAGGGTGTTGTAGATAGAACAAGATCGTCGAAGATGTCAGAATAATTTGAGAGACTGTCGGCTACAAAAGAGGATTCGCCAACATTATTGTTCAGAGGAGTCACACAAGTCAGTGGAGTTGGATTGACTGCGTTGTCTTGCAATAGTTGTTCGATCCCTCCTATACAGTCATCACAAGTGCACTCGTTTTGAAACGGCGGAAAAGCGACGGGAATAAGGTTGGGAAGGGTACGATTAGGTCTACTCCTTGACTTTCTGATCTCATCGCAATAACTTGTTTCCGTTGTAGAGAGAAAGAGTGACTCTGTCGCCGAGGGAATCAGTTTGCAGCTGTTTGTCCGCATCACAGAATAGCCCGAGTATGGGGAAGTATCGGGTATGTGAAAGGTTGCGAAGCACTCATAGTGTTGTGAGCTTTCAAGAAGTTCACAACTCGATTCAATAGTGGCGTAATTTGGGGACCAGCCGATGCTCTCGTAGAGCTCATCACTACCAATTGTTGGACCTCCCGAGGCATCTGGGTATTCAATGGATTCATCCAAGTACGGCAGCGCTGGCGATCTTGGAAGCGGACGTGGAGCCGCAATTTCAGTCACTTCGAGTTCACATATGGAGACGCCAATTGAGGACCCTGTGCTTGTGGCAGTAGTAGTGGAATCTTCACTGACATTTTTAATCAAATTCTTAAAGCGGGATCGGATATTTTTTATTTGACTTTTGAGGCGCTTGTGCTCTTTTCCAATTTTCGTGTGCCAAGACATCTTGTGTACGTATGGCGAAAGAGTAGTAGCAGTTATGTCAGATGTAGTCTAAGGCTAAAGGCTATAATCACGAACTCGGGTGGTTTCCAACAATATTTATAAATTAAAAGCGCCCGGAGCAATATGCACATTAATTTCACAACAATGCAAACTTACACAATGATACGTTTCCGCAATCTTTAAACTGCATTATTGATGATTTCTGAAATATTTACAAAGTATCGCTTAAAGAAATAATACACACTGAATTACACGTACTTAGCCGATTGCGTAACCAATTCTATTTTATAAACCATTACGTCACTTTAAACCAACTATGATTTAATCATGATAATAATTGATACTATGGTTTTTATAAATTACATGTATTTGTGATATTACTCATTCAATAACCATTTTATGCTTCTATTGTGAAAACCATAACTTCAGATATTATTATATATAGAACAGTCTATACACATATATATCAATGTTCCATATTGATCTATAAGTTTATGAATTTTTAATCTTGGTGTCCATTTTATATCAATTTTTTTAATGGCTGTACTTCAAATCATCAATATCATTTAAACGTTTTTCTTTTGAGAAGCTCGACTGGAGTCACTTACACCCAAAGAATATAGAGCAAGCGGCTCTATATTCTTTGCTTACACCCGACTTTCATTTAGTGGACGATATTACCCATTTTCTCAGTGAGCAATTGCCTCTTTTCACGGCAAATCGAATGGACAAGGCACTGGATGACATGATTATCCACATGGAAATGTTAGCTATAGCTAATTACATTTATGATAAATTGTTATTGTTAAATTCTGTATTTCTGATTCCAAAAAACTAGATTTGTTACACTATTATTGTTATATTATATTATATATAAAAAAAACGTTTTTTTCGGTATAGCCTATATTTATTTATAAAATCCTGTAAAATACTGCAAAATGTATTCTTGCATATTTCATCATTAATATTATTCATTTCCAGAAAAATTATATTTTTTCTAAATTAGACAATGCGATAGCATCGTCAAGGCAAGAATATGAGCGTTAGCAATTTGTTTGAGAGATGATAGTAACAGCTCTATAGTAATTTATACTATGAAGAATAGGCCCATTTTTGATAACTAATAAATCAGGCTAGAACGCATTAAAAAGTGTATTTTTTATCAGCGTAATCGCCAAGCGTTAAGGAACAAAATGCACCTAATATGAACTTTAGAAAAGTTTCTTGATACTTTTTTAAAAGGAGTCAATTTTGATGAAAAATTGTTTCTTCTTCTTATTTACAAAGTATATAAAGGAAAAAGGTATTTTTCTGTATTATAAAAAAGAAAAGAAAAATGAAAATCAAGAAACAAGCGCCACAAAAAGAAAAACCTTGAAATGATATTGATGATGGGAAGTACAGCTATTAAAGAAATTAATATAAAATGGACTTCAGTATTTTAAAAACAAAAAGTTAAAATTATAATGATGATACATAGTACAGCCATCGAAGAAATTGATAAAGACATGGCGCCAAGATATGATTGTTACAATACTTTCTGTTTAAAATGCATAAATGTATAGAACAATATGAAACGTGTACGTCGAAACCGTAAAATTGATAAAAATATGACAACAAAAATTCTGAAAAAAATCGTGGCAACTATTTTGGTATGTTATAAACATTTGCTTACTTAAAACAACCACGTTTGCATTCTTGTGGGTTTCATTGCTTTTGTAAAAATGTTCCATTTAGAAGAATTTAAAAAAAATTGTTAACATATTTTTCGCGGACAACGTAATTATAATAGAAAGCATAATATTCAATGTATTAAAATAATTGCGTTGTCCTTGATATTTTTATGAATTTTACAGTTTAGACGTAAAATGTGCGTTTTTTATGATGAATGATAGATTTAAAAAATGATATACTTATTATAGTATCATGTTTAATGCAGAAATAATGTTAGTTAATATTCATTTAATTTGTCTTCCTAATAGATTTTCTGTGGTATTATATCTATGTTATACGTTCACTTTAAAGTAAGAACTTACAAGAGCAGATAGAAATAAAAAAATTATCAAGATATCACATATATAAAATATTGCTTTTAATTAAATACATTTAAAACAATTTCGTTTAGCTGTTTTGGAATTATTTTTAAGCCTGAAAATGATCTACTCATTTTATTATCTTTTATTTTACATTATACTGGTTTAAATCTGGTAGTCTTATAATTGATAGGTACTTATTTACTTCATAACTATTTTTAAGCGACATATTTTAATAGGTATAGTAACAATGTAGACAATTACATTTATATGATATACCTTTTATACGTAAGAGTCATGTTCGATCATATAATTTTATTGTGTGTAAAAGGAATTCATTTGTTAACTATACTGTTTGTATTATTATCTGCCATAATTTATATAAAGAATACTAATAGTCTTAATTTATAGTTTAAAGAAAGAGACAAATTACAACAAAAGCGTAAAAGTAATCAGTTCTGTTAATATGTATTTTTTTATCGCCAAAAATGGCAAAAAGCTGGTTAGCTACAGACAATTTTAAAAGATATAAATTCATTCA
>JAYRBW010109357.1:0-41062 GCA_036023295.1 Invenusta paracnida
ATCACTATAAGCTATCAAGACGCCTAAGACGGGTGAATTTGAATCCTCTCATTCATTTAGTAGTAATTAATCATTAACGGACACTGTATATTTATTACCTGTACTGCTCTATATAAACGTCTGCTTTCTTAAATATGCAGATACCCTAGAGCAGCTTGAACGTAGTTATTATCATACTATAATAAAACGTATGTTTAATAATAAGTCATCAATATTAGAACTCTAGGTACCTTCTAATTCAATTGACGTCAGAGTATTACATCGCTGCAAAAATAGAACATAAAATTAAAAATTTATACATTGGTGTTGTTTTACTATGTATATAAATAATGAATTTAAAAAGAAAATTTAAAAATTGTCGTGTTTATATAAGGATATTATACAATTTTAAACTGCTTATACAATACATAAATAAATACAGATTATCTAAAAAAGGAAATACTACAAAAAAATGTTTAAATTTTATTATTTGGAAATATTTTACTATTACTAATATATGACTATGTCCTGCCTATATATTTGTGAATATATTATATATGTACAAATAATGCATCTATTGTAAAACAAACTTAAGACATGATATTATGTGGAATGCTTATTTTATGACGTGACTTATAAATAGGAATATGTAATTCTCTAAATTAAAAGGTGTAAACAAATATATTATGCATTTCAGTAAAACATAATCTTCGATAATGTTCAAAGGTTTAATATAATTAGATATTATAAGATATAATCTTCTAAGTAACATTGTTTATCGTGGAATTGTAAAATATAATTCTTACGATAACATATTTAGACTTGAAAAATCATGTATTTTTATAAGATTCAACTTCCGAATTTTAATTTATGAAACAATGTACACATACTAATTACGTACTATATATTAAAATCTTGAATTATAATAAATCGTACAAAATAAAAAGAAGTATTTTTATGACTTACAAAGGCTGCTGCTATACTTGAATCCAACTGTAAGATGTAAAATAAGTGAATATTGTGAAAGCTGTGAGTATATTATGCTAAAAGAGCACACTTATTGAGAAATTTATGCGATACTCAATAGTGAATTTAATACACCTATACACTATGTGTGTGAGTGATCCATATTAACATTTTATATAAAGTTATTGAGTTGTTAGTTGCTATCAATAGTATCGGAATATTGTATATTTGTGTGTATATTTTCGGTTTAGGTATTTACCAATCTATCTTTCAAAAACAATGCTCAACCATTTACAGTCTTTGTTGTTCTACAGTTAAATACACTGAGAGTGGCAACTAATCATAACTAAAAATACAACATGAGTTTTCCAAAGAAGGTTTAAATATTCAAACTCGCCATTTTATATTCCCATCAATGCGATGGTAATTTACGTTCTAAAACAGTATAAAAGATCGAATTTCAAACTGGAATATGTATAGAATATAAAGTACTCATATGAAAAGAAAAAATATAGAAATGTGCGCCTGAATTAGAGCTACTATAATATTTATAGGAGAATAGCTTCAATAAGTTTTCTATAGCGCACATAACTAGTCTGGTATACTTTTAAGCCGTAGGAATACAAAATAAAATTCCTATACAATATAATATGTAGGTTATGCATACCAAATAATGTAGGCAAAACTAGTTATTTTGTGCTATCGAAAAAATATTTTATTATTTAAGCTATACTTCTATAAATTACATATTATTGTAGCTGACAATCTTATGCACATTTCTGTATTTTTAGTGCAGTTTTAAAATTGTGGATTTTCTGCTTGAATAAAAAGAGTGAGCCTTCTTTACAATGCTATATTCTTTGGTCATTAAAGTGTGGACTAAACATTTATAATTTTATATGACGTTATTATTACTACCTTATAGCACAGCACGTGTTATTAAATATAATCATTTTAACTATTTTCGTTTTGATTTGAGTTTACTTATTTAAGTTTTATAAAGAATGGATTTTTATAAAAAATATACTACTAAACATTTTTCCTGCGAATAAAGTAGTATGTTACCATAAATCAGGGAGGCAATTTTTCAGAGCATTTTCAAATTAAATTCGAGATCTACTTGGTCGAATAACCTTGCCTGTAAATGTTGATACATCTATACATTCAAATGCTCTAAGTGAACTCTCTTGGTAATATAACATATATAAACACTTTCTATATGTTTATAGACAACATTTTGACTATAGTTTTTTTCTGTAATAAAGATGTTATATCCATATATAAATGTCATAATCAATAGTACACTGACATAACATATGTTTCTGAACTTATCAAATATGGTGCCAGTCATGGTAAAGTGAACTTGGTCGATGCTTTCACAAATGCATGCATTTCGTTAACTCTCTGTGTTATGCGATTCCCTGCGCTATCCGAGAATTTTTTAGTGAATATATGAATCTCGCATATGACTGGGCGGGACTACTGTACTACATTTAAAATCATTAATTTGCATTGGGCACTTTGAAATATATTAACATTCCCAAACTAAACCATACATATATTATATTTAAAAAAATGTACATGTTGTGAAAAAAACTTAATACGTAAAAAATTTGGAATACCTATTGTATGATGTGATTTCAGTAAAAATAGACTATTTAAAATATTAAAATCTGAATATGTAATTGTCTGATTTTAAAGGTAAAAACAAAAAAACTTCATACATTCAAGTGAAATATAATCTACCGTTATGTTCAAAGGTTTTATTAATAAGTGATAATTTTCTTTTTGTTGAGTTAATTGTGAATTTAATAAAATAAATTTCTTACAGATAAACTATATAGATTTGAAAAAAATCATGTACTTGTAATAAAATTTAACTTCCAAATTAACATTTATAAAACATTGAACACATACATATTATTAGATATAAATCATAATTATATATCATATAGATTATATCCTAATAAAAAATATATTATCATCACCTACGTCCGGTGTAAACACAAAGTATAAGATAAAGTGAATATTATGAAATCTGTGAGTTTATACCACTATAAAGGAGTCACTGATGGAGAGCTTTTAGCAATTCACAATAATGATTTTAATATAACCGTACACTATATATATTATGTTTACAGTGGCGGATCCAAGGGGGGGGGGACGCGGTGCCCGTGCTCCCCCCCCTGATATATTTTTCCTAAATAACATCACTAAAATGAGTTATATTTATAATAGTGCTTTCTCCCGCATCTCCAAACAGGGGACTTCACCCACGGTGCTCCCCCCCTGAAAAAATCCTGGATCCGCCACTGTATTATACACAATGTTATAATATATATCATATATACTACACATAAAGACTTCGAAAGTAGTATATATTCAGAGAAAGTATTGCTATACAAACACTAACATGTATATGGAGTACTGTATGCAGTAGACAACAAAAACTGCATATACAAAAAACTACAAAAAAACTGCAAATATATAATAAATTAAATTTTTTTTAAAGAAGGCTAAAGAATACAGGGAAACAATTAATGAGTAAATAAAATGAAACCATTGGCGATCTATTTCAAAAATCAATTTGAGCATGTTTGAACAGTCTTGGAGTAGGCATACGGAGTAATACGGATAAAATAATAGCAATGTATTTAATTCGAGGAAGAAATTGTTCAACAAAAATAAGAAACATTTAGAAATACAAAAATCGAGCAAAATCATTTTTTACATGATTAAAATGAATTATTTAATCAATATATTAACGAAAAGGTTTTTAATCTAAATGTATGTTCTTTGTATAAATGTACATTGCTAATTAATTATTCTATGGAAAAATAAGCATGACATTAAGTTCGCAGAAAGGGGACGTTCGATTAGTAGTAAAAAATTTGAGCAACAGTTATTAATAAATATCTGACTAGAAGAACCATATGCATATATATAGAGAGAGAAACAACAAATAAAATGCATTATAAAACTAATTTTAAATATCATAATATTGAACTAGACTTTCTTGCAGTATTTTGGTTATCTATTTTAATTTTAAAATGCTTATTTCATAAAGTACAAAGAATAAATTAATAACAAAAGATGAAAAAAATGTAAGCTATTATAGATTAAACAAAATTAAAAACATAAAAACAAATATTTTTTAATAGTAATGTAAAAATCTGTATCTGTATGTAATATGCAGTGCAAAAATGCTAAATAAAATACTTAATAATTGATATCAGAAATAAGGAATAAGGAGAATATTAAGATATTTATTTCATGTCAGACTCGAAACTTATTTAGATACTGCTAAAATCAATGAATATTATTTAAAATTAAGCTACTCAAAAATGCAACTTTAAACAATTCTAGTGTAAGCTTTAAAAATTATGAGCTGCCCAGATTAACTTATTAAACTGTAAAATAAATACTGAAATAGAATTAAACAGCTTGAAAGAAATTCTACGGAAAGAAATCTCGTGCTAATGTGTCCTGGAGTATAGTATTTGCACGGTGTACAATTGTAAAATCAGATAATTATCATTTAAGTTTATCAATTGTATAGCAAATGTATAAAATAAAATTCAACGTCAATGACACCAAGAGTAAAAAAAATATTTAGTAATTAGTGGCTTAATTGGCTGAATAGCGGAAAATGATTGAAAATCGGCGAAGAAGATAATATCGACACAGGAGCAAAAAAGTGGCAACAAAATGACGAAAACTCCGGCACAATGGTAGAAAATTGGCGGCAGAGCGGCAGTAAAAAGTTGAATGTCGAGCTGCAGCGAATGTTGACAGTGTCAAGAAGATAGCGGCAAAATGACAGAAAACTGACGGTATAATTGCGCCAATTTGTCAGCACATTAATGTCAAAGTGGTGGCTTACTTGCCACGCGAGCCGCGGTCCGCGGCAGAGGCAGAATGCGAGCGATTGGGTGACTTTGCCCGCCGCCTGCGCTGCCCAATCTGACCGCGATCCGCCTCACCCGCCTCGGGTGAGCGGCCCTTTTGACGAGCGGCTGCTTTCTGCTGGAGACCGGGGTCAAGCTGGACTGAGGTGACGAGCTGGCCCTTGCTGAGTTGGTATCGGAATTCCTCGTTCTGGAGGTTTGCCAGGATCAGTCGAAAGTACTGGAATAGGAAAATATGGCCAAATTTATGTATATTGACGATTAAAAGAAAAAACTCTTGCGATGATTAAAAAAACAATGAAGTTTTAGTGAAATGAAAAGTGTAATTGTAGTTATATAAAAATTAATGCTACATCGACATATAACAAGTTTCGGTGTTTATTATAAGTTGAAATACATTATTGTACTTATTTTCTAGAATTCCGAGATATCTAAACTATAGCATTATTCATTTATGAATAATATTATTAAAAGTGTATTGATTAAACAAATTAAAGAAATATATTAGTCATTGATAGTCAAATAGTATAAAATTAAATTAAAAACTGGGCAAAATTTAATTTAAAATCCGTTATTAAAAATTACGACTTATGTATTCACAATATCATACAGTATTTATCATAATATATATAGATACCACATAATAGCACTCAATATATACACGAATCTTCGCTGACGGAACAATATCAATTATTATCCAATCAGAAGCCAGTATTTATGCTGAAAATATCACGTGAAATCCTATGAAAAGAAATTATTTTAAATTTGAAAACAGCTACGTCTTTTGGCCTTCCATCCGAATTAATATTTTCCTTGTAGCTTTCTTACCTTTCATATAAATATATCATCCAAATTATAATCTTTAGTAAAAGATTTGTGCCAAAAATTTTTAAAGGATATCCTTGATTTAAAAATTCATTGTAATATGTCTGTTGTTCTTATAAATTTGAGACCTAAATATCTCTCAGAAGGAGCAAAAGCACCAACAAGAATGGACAGAAATCAGTCTTAATCCCAACCTGGATGACACCAGAAGCGCCACCAGCCACGAAAGGAGCCGGGATATCTGAGAGGGGACAATTCTCAATTCCGAGGATCTGGAGTCGGGGTAAACTTCCCAGTTCGATGGGAAGGGAATTGAGCTTCACGTTGTCCTTTAGATAGATCTCTTGAAGTTCTGCACACCGGACTAGAAGAATTATCAGGGGAGACGGATATTTTTACTAAAATGGGCACAACAATTCAAACAAGTTTACCCTGACAGGGGAAACCTAAAACCCATTAAAAAAATTACAATAGCAATACTTATATGCTATTATTCAACAAAATCAAATTGTCTTATATTATAGCCTCAATCAATTAATGCTCTATGAGTATTATAATCATCGAGAGTCCTACTGTTAAAGAGAGTTCCATTAAATAAATTTATAAACCTGTCAAATACATTGGTTTTTACTTATAATTTGTATTTTAGGTGTATTGCTATTTCACGCCCGATGATTTTCACATTTTTGTGCGTTTCGTTACCTATTTTTCCATTAATTACATCATTGATTATGATAAAATGAGATTTCCACGTATCTAGATTATAGATATATAATAAAAAACACAATAGTCTTCTGATATTACAGTTTTTAGTGTCACTTTGTTGACAAGTAAGGCAATCTCTGTGCATGATATTTTTTCTTTTGTAGTAATTGTAGAGTGCATTAATTTCCACATGAATTTTCCTGAGTCGAACCATAAACGGACATTGCTTGTGAGGCCTGTCCTGTGTAGGACGTCCATGCCCTTTTTTTCAGGAGGTTCCCAGCTAGAAAAATGTTTGAAACTCTTCCGCACGTTGTTCAGAAGGTGCGATGGGTAACCGTTGTTTAAGCCTTTTGATAGTGGTATCATCATTCTGTACTCATCACAAGAACCATTATCTACAAAAAAGCCATCTTCTTTGGTGAACTCAGAGAGTGGACAAGAGATTTACGATACCAGATGATAAACAATACTTCATTAACAACATTTTGGAGACAGACTTAAAAACAACGGTTACCCATCGCACCACCTGAACAACATCCGGAAGAGTTTCAATCATTTTTCTAGCTGGGAATCTCCTGTTCTCAAGAAAGATTACATCTACGTGAAGTGTCCCTATAGATACGAACAAGCTAAAAGAAAGTGCATGGACGACAGGCCACACAAGCAGTGTTCATTTTGGTTAGACTCAGGAAGATCCTCATTTACTGCACCCTCCAAAGGAAAAAATATCATGCACAGAAGATTGCCTTATTTGTCAACAAAGCGACACTAAAAACAAGTGTAATATTAAAAACATCATTTACGAAATCACCTGCAAAAGATGCAGAAAATGATATATTAGAGAGACGGGCAGACCGATTAGACTTAGATACACTTAGAGAGCACTGTCTACCCAGAAGCGGCATTTATGATCACTTCAATTATAACCACTCCGTATCAATATTTAGTCTATAAACTGGAGAATTCTACATAGCAAGCTAACACAAGACTACAAAAGGAGAGTTGTCGAGGCTGTAGGTAACATCTAAAGTCGGGAAAGATACTCTGATGAATGGCTGTATTGGACTACATTTAGATTGTGTTATGTAACAATTATTGTGCTTCCTGTTCTCTCATTCTTGTATCTATAGTGCACTCCGCTTATTGATTTTTCAGGTTTTCCGACCAGATTATCTTGTTAGTATTTTCACTACAATATACTGAACGATATTAATGTATTAAGTACCCACTGCAGTATATTATCTACCTGAATAATAGTTTTATCTTAGTTGAGCACCGAGGAAGCCGTAAGGCGAAACGTCTGCAATATATCAACTAAGTATCTGAAGACTCTGGTGTTTTTCTTATACATATATCATTGATTATATAATTGATTTTGCAATCAATTATATTTTAAAAGCTAAAATAAATAGATTATGCTGAATGACATATGCTATGTAAAATATTGAATACATTTCTTTAGAAAGTCGAAAAAATAGATAAATTGTCTTGTTTTGTATAACGCCATTGACTTGCGGATTGACAGTCCGCAAATTGTGTATACATGTATGTAATATTATGTGAAATAAATTATTTTAAAAATTCCATATATTTAATAAGTCGGAAATATCATTAGGTAAATATACATAATACATTCTTCTAAGTTATAAATATACATTTTTCGTTTTACTTCAATTCAATTGTAGATAATATAGAATGGATAGAGAAACGCATAGTGCCCTACTTCACACATTATTAGATATCGACTTTTACATTACATTCTCTTTCGTTTAAGCATCATAGAAGATAAAACAAAGCTTTTGTGCATTCACTTTAAGACACAATTCGATTAGCTCCTTTGCTCAAACGTAATTCGAAACAGATGAACACAAGTATCATATATAAGACATCAAACAAAGAGTTACCTTACTAGATAGATATGTACAATGTATTACGTAGAAAAATTAATCAAAAGTTAATTAATCAATGAAGCCTGTAATGCTACACTATGATAAAAACGGACTTTAAAAATAATCTATTTAAAAAATTGTATAGAAAAGAAGTCGATGTTTTTCCTATAACAAATATGTTCGCATTTAAATGCATCTTTAAAGTGTAATATTGCGTTGTCTACACAATACTGTCTACAGTATGCAATTTTAAATAAAGAAATACTTCAATTCTAATTCTACATGTGTGTATATAAAAACATTCCCTTTTATCACTCATATTATCTAAAGTAGAAATTAAAGAAATAGGTACCCTAAACGATGCATACAACTATAAAGCCAAACTATACTTTGAAATACTTATTATTACGACAGTACAAGATATATATAAAGAGAGAGAGAGAGAGAGAGAGAGAGAGAGACGAGATATATTTGCTTCTCAATATAAAATTAATTGCAAACCTTGTCCTGTCGCCTGTATCATAGTGAATTGAAAGATACAAGTATAAGAAAGCCAAAGGGGCGAATAAAATGAGTCTATAATTGATTGCCTACAAGGAAGTTTATAAACGAGAAATTAAACATACTCAACGGTGTTACCTTGCATAGCATACGTAACATACGCTATACTCTTGTATGCTGTAAACTTTAATAATACGTATATTAGTTTTATTTTGAAAAATAGGAAAACTTATTCGCAACAATTCTTTAACAATTTTCAACAAAAATTATATATATATTGTAAGTTAGTATACATAAATGAAAAAACCTATAATATACAAACGGAAAGGGTGTGGTCTGAAGCGCATATACAAAAATGTCAAATAAACTATTTAAATGCAATTTTAAAAGAGAACAGATGTTTTTTAGAGAAAAATTAAATTTTTGTTAATTAATTTATAACTGATTTAGGCAATTTTTGTGAAATTATACAAAATACCCAATAATATACAAAACGAATAGATAAGAAAATTAAATACGTTCCATTGAAAATTTTATTTACATTTACAATATTGAAGCATAATAATCGTTTTTTTTAATATAAATTTAGAAATGTCTTCGTTGTTATTTGGAAAGTTTTAATAAAGCTGTTTCTCTTATTCATCACTAATTGTTTACAATAAACACAGCGACTAAATTTCATTTAGATTGAGAATGCGTAATGAAGTTTGTTTAATTTATTGATTTTTGGAAATATTAATCAATGCACTTTATAAAATTTCCAATGCGTTTAATACACAAATATTGACTATCATAGTTTTCAATAATTAAGACTATTTTTGAGACAAATTGGCCCATTAAGTAGATATTGATGATTAAAAGGCTATATTTTTCGACAAATTTTTATCATGCGAAGGATTTATACATAATACATATATAGGGCGTCTATTATATTAAACTTCTTCTACTTATAACAAAATTCCAGATAATACACATGTATAGTTATATATTTGTGCCTGCTCGACTCATTTTATGACGAAATCGCGAATAAAACAGAAATTTAGTTCCTTACCCTCGTGAAAACAGCCAGTTAAAAATGTTCATGTTTCACTATTGATAAGGACAAGAAGTGCAAGATGATAATCAGAAAAGCAGGAAGGGCAATCACGTTTTCTTCCTCAAAATGCAGACTCCGAACGGAGAAAGCAGCTAAATATCATACCCATTTGATCCGCACCGGACTATTTTTGGATGAGTTATAATTCTTATATTGCTTCGCTCAAATAAATGTTATATTCTTAGACATTGAGGCGAAGGAAAGTAGACAATTAATTTTTACTAACCTGATAATTCACAGATAAATATTCTCATAGCGTCATTTGTAGAAATCGAATGTCAACTCTTTGTTTATACAACCGCATTAGGAAATCATTAATTAAATGCTTCATTGGACAAAATAGTCTTGAAAGAACTACCTGTCTAATTCTTTTTTCGTCTTTCCTAACAAAGTAGACACTGAATTTTCTTATTGATTTTTATGTTTTCTAATAATTTAACCATTTAAGCAAATATTCATACACAAAGAAAAGCAAGGTTTAACCTTATCGATTAATTAATTATCATTAATGTTTTAATCGAACGGATAAAATGTGAAAGGAGCTCAAGGAGCCCCTCCAAATTGCTGAGAAGCTTTTCAAAATGCTCTTAAATTAATAATAATTAAATTAATCTTTTTGAAACAATGTTAAAATTACGTTTAAATATCAAATAATTTTTAGATAATCATCTCTGATTGTAATCGTTCTATTACTTTATTATTTCGAAGTTGGAAGAGCTTCACAAGTTAGGATGATTGATTTTGGCATTTTACTCAAAATTTGTAATGAAATATATGTATTGCGTTTTTATGAATTAATCCTAAGAAAGAAACGAGGTAAAATACAAGCTATAAAAGACACACATATAAAAACACATATTTATGATGACAATGGTTTAATGTAGGAATAAGCTAAACACTTTTCTCAACATTTAAAAATAATAAATAATGCGCTTAAAGTAAGGGTAATAATTACATAGATTGAAACAGTAAAACAGATACATACCTATAAGAGTCAATTACCTATAAGCGACAATTCCAAGAAGAATTAGAACACATTAAGAACAAAATAGAATCTGTTCTTAAAAGATTGAAATTTTAAGGAGATGCGAGAGAATTGATGTTGATGGCTTCTATCATTTGTACATAAAAATCTTCTTGACGGTTTAAATAAACTTGAAAGAATCTATGTATGAAGTAACCGTTTCAATTTTGCGGAAGAAGTTGTCAATAGATAAAAGGTGGCAACCTAATTGAGAAAATAATTTATTTGACCTTCTCGAAATCATGTATTTATTAGTCATTCTATTCTTTTATTTACACAGTTAATTTCAAAATTAAATAATTTTACTCTTACTAACGATGTTTCAAACGATATTAGAACAATTAATTACCTTTTTAATGTTTTATTTTATCAATTATGTAGAAATTCTGGACATTTATGGACAATCATATATCCTCAATAATACGAAATGTCTTTTTTGAGTATGCGGCAAACTTTATATATGAAAATGAAATATATAAGTAGTATGGAGGGGTCGCTACAATCCTCCCTCTCTTTCCTAGCCAATCACAATCGAGTACGGCCAGCCAATGACAGAGCAGGAACAATATTTAAGTAATGAGTGCTGTATGTGGAGCTAAATTCCAATATAAAAGTACGCAGAAATTAAAAAAAAACGATTCGTATCCTAGCAACGAAAAAATTGCACGCGTCATTTAAATACGAGAATTTTAAATTTTGCATGCACCATGACATTATTAAATACGCGGATAGATTTAATTAAACACGGGATTATGTACTAGTATTAAATAGTATTTAAAGGAAAAAGTTACGAGAACACCCCCATTTAATACTTATCTATTAATCAGAGGGAAACCTTTATCACGCGAAAATAATTCAAAAATTAGATATAAACTACTTGTCTTAAATTTTAGTAGTATAGCTATAATATAACAGTTTTTTGTGAAAATTAATAAATTTTTAAATAATATCCCTAAATTCCTGAATAATATCCCTAAACTCCTCTAAATGATTCCCTAAATTTATGCTAAAAATTCCGTTAACTCCTAAATAATTCTCTTGAGGTATACTAAAAATTCTCTAAACTTATCAATGATTCTATAAGTACCATAAGTTAAAATAACAAGTATATCGATAGAAACATATTTTCTGTTATGACATCCTTTAGGGAATTAGTTAGGAGTTTACGGAATTTCTAGCATACCTTTAGGGAATCATTTAGGAGTTAAGGGAGTTTTTAAATGTAATTTCAAAAATTTCGTAATTTAAATGACACGCGCATTTTGTATGTTGTTACAAGACGAATCGTTTTTTTTTCATTCCCCGCGCACATTTAAATTTGAATTTAGAACGACATACAGCACGCGTTCCTTAAAAACTGTTCCTGCCCTGTCATTAGCTGACCGTACTCGATTGGATTATCGAGGATGGAGGGGGTGGAGGGCAGGGGGTGGCCTGTAGTGACACCTTCATACTACTTAGACATATCGCTACGACTATAATAGAGATATTCAAAGACATAATACTAACTTTTATTATATACATATAATAATATTTGTCCATTTTATTTTAATTGGATAGAAATGACTAATATAAAATTGTTACAAGTGAAATATATTTCTCATGAGCTCATTCCTATTCATTTTTTACTATTGGCAATTAGTTATATTTAAAAAGAGATTTAACTTTCTAATATATATAAAATATATACATATATATATTCATATTTCATTTATATGCGTGAAATACAACACAGATAAATGGAATGCTTTTACAACATTCGAAAAATGAATAATTAAACATAAAAGTACTTTTCTTTACTTTACTTTATTACAAAAATATTTAACACTCAATATCAAATTTGACCTGCCTATATATGCTAAGTAATTATATATTGTTTTGGCCGTATTGTTAGCAAAATACAAATATAATCATAAAGATAAGAAACTTGACTTGCACAAGAGCACATATTATAAAAAATTACATCGAGTTTTCCGAGCAATTTTAAGATTAATATATCATTGAAAAGATTAAAAATATATGAAAAGCTTTGAGTAGACTATGTTTCACTGAACAAACCTTGCTGGCTCAATATCTAATTTTATAAAAGAATTAGAATATTATTTAAATATCCATATGCATGAAACAGAAATTGTACAATTTAAGAATTAATTAATTTGAATAATAATATAGACACTTCATTTGTTGAATCAATTTCAATTTAAGCTTAACAATTGCGAGATATTGACTTACTGAAGTATTTTTTAAAAGTAAAACCTTTCATATTTTAATTGACAACACTAGTCTCGACGTTACATGTAGAATGTAAGAATATATAAAGTTCCTAAATTTTACACTTAATTGTACAAAACTGTTTGTAAATATATTTCTACACGGAAGAAAGAAATTCAGTATATTTGACATTTGCATTTTAATGATTGCAAAGAGTAAATTCAAAGTCATTAATTTTCACACACAAAAATTTAACATCGATGCAAACAGTATAATGAAATATAAAAGACAAAACTAAGACAATTGATAGAAGAAGTATATTAATTAAGAAAGAACAATTAAGTTAATTGTGGAAAAATGTACAGAGGATAGTTGTGTTCCATTAAGTATTTGAGATAAGTACTTCGAATAAACTTTTTCCAAAAATACATCATGAGCTCCGAAATTATTTCTAGAAAATATATTGTTGTGTTTTTTTACTGCTTTTTTAAAGTTAACAAACTATAACAAATTATATCAAATTAAGTAAGATAATTTTATTGATTTATTAGCAGTTAGATTTTATAGTGTTACTAACAAAAGTAACAGTGTATTGAATTTGAATAATTGAATAATGAATGAAAAATTTAAAAACTCTGTCAACTGAGCGACCATTACGGGTGACACATAATAACACGAATTTGTAGGAATAAAATATAAACGGGTTTAGTAGCATTTAAAGAAATAATATCAATTAAAAACACTTTTCATGAAAAAATGAAAACAATTTTCAACCCATTTTTAAATTAGCTATTTGATTTATTAAATATTATTTAAAAAATAAAAGTTAAACTACAACTCTGAAAACTAAATCAAAGGTAAAATAGAAAAGGCAATATTTTTTATATATACATGTAATGAAAAGTATTTATCGATGATCATTATTTTCCCTTAATTAGGACTTAATACTTGAGTATTCTATTTCATAGACAAATAAATAGAAATTATAACAAATATTATCTATACAATCAACTTTATGTGTGTTTTTAGCTGAACAAAAGCACTATGCTAGAGATTCAAATAAAAGGTATAATAAATCCTATTACAACAGTAACAGTAATCAACTTACCAACATCGCTAGGCAGTTTTCGTATATCATTGTCGCTGAGTCTGAGAATCCTTAGCTGTTGCATATTTCTGAAATGGAAATTACAGCAAATGCAAAACTGTATGCCATTATATATCATGATAGGTAAATGGTTCAATGTATATCTTCAAAATTATTAATATTACAACATTTTGCACGCATCAAAAGTAGAGTAATACAAAATTCTATAACCAAATCAAAGTAAAAATTTCATAAAATAAATATAGTAATTTTCACGATAAACGATTTAATGAATTGTGTAAGAGGTTATAATGTTAAATTTAAACTAATAAATATAATATAACTGCTTATTGACTATTCGTTTAGTACGACACATTTTAAATATATTTATAAATATGCATTTGAAAAAACATTAATTTGAAATTAAAAATTTAATGTGAAAATAAATGTTCGAAAAAGTTAATATTTAAAATACACGTTTTAATTTATAAAAAATTACAGAAAAGTGTACAATAGCTTTAAATGTCGTGTGATTCTGTCGAAAATTAATCGCCTCGGGTTTTATAAAATGGTTTGGTTCCGCTTTCAAATAACTGGAAGGTGGAATAAAGGTATTGCAGGGTATACACGCATAACTACACAGTGTAAAGTAATTATCTTCCCCACCGTCAACTCTTCCCAGTATTCCACAACTACAGCTCTCCTACGATGGCCCAATATTCGGATAAGAGATGAAAAAAAGATAGTAAGATGCAAGAAAAAACATCGTCCCCAGTTGCCCCGAAGGCCACGCACGTCATTTATGGAATATTTTAACGTTGCAGTATAATTGTTTCATTTAAATTTCTAAAATCAAGGTTAGGAAGGGCATTAGATGCCTCGAGATATGGACATATTCATAATACGCCTTTATCTGTGTAAAACGCTGTCCAAAATGTATACCAGACAAGTTTAGACTACCACTGAAATAAATATATTCTACCTATACACATATTTATTTATTTATTAAAAAATGTCATATCATGGGTACGTAGAGATTTATAACTATATATGACTATATAACACATAATATTATTCGACATGTATAGTTGCATTACAGCTCTTTCTTCATCTTCGCCAAAAATGTAAAGGGTAGAGTTTAAAAGAAGAAGACAAGCATTAGATACTGCATGCTCTAAAAAGGTAAAATAAACTGATAGGGATGAAAATGAGTGCTCTTCTCTTAATGATTGAAAAGTATCCTTATATTGAAGCTGAAAAATAAAATGTTCTACTTTAAAAGCATTAAAAAACGTTTAAAGTGTAAAATTTTGAGAGAAAAGAAAGAAAATTATAATGAAATAAGGTCATAGTGGAATGAAGGTATGTTGTCACGATGGGTGAAATAGCGTGATAAAGATTTGATATAATCAGTGTGATCTTTCACAGTGATGAATTATTTATGAATAATTTATTTTGTACGAAGTTTAGAAATAGGTTTTCAATCCAATATCGGGAGGTTGTAATAGTGTAACCATAGTATACATATAAAGGTCACGAAAAGCAGGCATGAACAAATATAGAATTGACTTTTGTGAAAAGAATTTTATCAATTAGAATGCTCTAGCATGCACGATAACCATATAATGATTTTATGAGTCACGAGAAAAATAATTCGGCTGTCCCTTATGTATGCCTATGGGGATAGATTATTAAAATGTTCTAATAAAAATTTACTTGATTTTAAAATAATTTAAATGTTAAATTTGCTATCGATTTTCCAAGTATTCCCCGATCTTGATGTCAATAAGACTGAAGAATTTGAAAAATCGTATATATAATTATTTACTTTAAAAACAGTTTATTCAAATAATGTAAATAAAACTATAATTTTGTCGTGCATATTTGATAAAACGTACAACGTATTTCAATAGCATTAAATATAGCTATAAAATAACTTACATTTGAAAATATATATCCCTTCTACTTGCAAAGAGCCTTAGAAATAACACTATTCATTCTTCAAAATAGGCCAAAGTGTCGCCATATGTAAATATTTTTACTTTCCTAGCGATTCAATATTTATACTATTTATTTATTTATTTAAACGTAATGTATATCTGCAAGCATATTTTAGTCAAGTTGATCAAATTAAGCATGTTTTCTATATACTATTCTATATATTCTAACAAGCTTTAATTTAAAGGAAAATTGTAATCTATCAAATGTCTAAAATGTCTGCAAAGTAAAAATCAATAAAATGAGCGATTAAAATCCTTAAAAGGCTTAAGCATTTATTTAATTGTAATTAAGACAATGAATTTATATTATAACTATTAAATTTACACATTGATAAGAGAGAACAAATGACGCGGAAGAATGGTAACTAAAACTAACAACTCTTTATAACAAAACTACCAAGTTAACATGAATGGTTGATGATAGTGTTAATATAGCAGCATGCATATATGTATATGTTTAAACACATTGTATAATATATGAGAATTCCGATTTTTTGACATTATTTTCTCAATTTCTCAAAAGAAAAATTTCGCGATTCTATAAGGTCAATCACGGACAACCTGGACAAGTATATGTTCTTCCAAACTATGATGTTTAGTTTTTAGAAAATATCACGTCAAATGTTTTACTCTAAAAAGGTCAAAGATAGGAAGCCTTATTTAGATACTATATTTTGGAGAAATCGCGGAGAAAAAAGGTTATTTTCCTAACTTCTACACTATTTAAAGATTTTAAAAGTCAACAATGATATCGGTTAAGTTTACCATTTATTTCAGAATTGTTAAATAATTTAAGAAATCTAATGTGAGAAAAAATGAAATAAGATGTGCTGTCCATTTCTCTTAATAACACAAAACAATATTCAGAACAAATAATACATGTATAATATGAAAAATAAAATAAATTCTGGTTTGACAATCGTCGAAAACAGATAACGTTAATTTTGAATGTAAAAATATGAAGCCTTTTGTACAACGTGCATAACGAGTACTGTCCATGAGCCTCTCATGGAGACTGTCCTACTCTTGGCATCAATTTAAATGATTTCACCAACATAATGAGCTTAATTAATCAGCTCTTTGTTATGTGCCAGACATATAGATAGAGATATTAACATTCTGTGGAAAATTAAATTCTTGTGTTATCTATATACGGGTCATTTGCATCAACACACCAAATTGTTTTTAAAGGCAACAAATACAATCAATTAGATTGGATATGATAATAAGTAAGCCTTCCCATATTACAAAATAGAAGAATATGTTTTTATCTCTCGAATGAAATAAATAGTTTCCCAAATTAATAATTTGGGAATATTCTAAAATATTAATTTTCTTAGAAAATCTTAAATATATCTCTCATTTATGTTAAATACAAATAAGTGGAATTATATTGTAATGTTACTTTTAATGAAGTAAGCGTGATTTGTCTAATATAGTGTGTTAAAATGGCATGAGTCTAGATCGACTTATCGCTTCGAATCATTTATATTTCTCTTAATAACTTGAGATTTTAATCTTTTCTTCCACCATTAACGAATTTTTTTAGCAAGGATACATTGATGTTGTAAATAAAAAATAGTACAATTAGTAATTTCAGGACAAATGCCAACAGAATAACGATGGCCTTCAATAATTATTGATAAATAGCCATTTATAGAAATTATAGCCAAAATAGATATGCTTGTATATGTATGCAGTAAGTAAAGCGAATATTAAAATGAATATTATACATTAAACAAGTAACTCAAAACATGAAAAATATTCATATTCAAATTACACAAATGGAATAGTTTTCATACAAACACAAAATATTTAAGTTAAAAGCTGATAAAATGAGAAAAAAACTTTTCTTGAAACAAAAAAGAACAATTAGTATCTGTTTGTCCTAAAAGCAGAAATTTGTCTATAAATTAGAAAATTTACAAGAAGAATATTTCTTAAAATTCATTGTTCACAGTTTTTTTAATTCAATTGTTTACCTGTTGCCTATAATAGACATGCTATATTATAAAATTGCAAAGTATTACAAATTAATTTTACTCATTTGAAGTGTTTTGACGTTCTACTGACTAAGATTCGTCTAATTTTAAATAAATCTTAAGATTGATGAATTTGACGAAAAATTTAACAGAATTATGAAAGTTTAATTTCTATTTAATTTATTCAACTGAAAGGCCTATAATTATTGTTATTATTGTTTTAATAATAAAGAGGAACAAGTCAACTTGCATAAAGAAAACTAAAGTAAACTAAGTTACGTCAAATGTATAGAGCAAAATCAATCCAACAGGTAATATTCAAGTATGTACGCCGCGCATACTTGTTTCATCTTTTCATTATATTTCATTTTTTCAATCCTTCAAAAGTCTGTACTTAGCCGGAGATATGTCGAAGAAATTTAGCCGTCTTATTTCAGTTTATCTATTTGTTTACTTTAAGTCTACAATTGTCAACAGCATAGCTACTATGTGATTTCCAGACTCAAAATGTTTGCAAATTAAAACTATGAGAGTTAGTAAGGGTGAAATAAGGTAAATTATAAATCAGTTTTCATGTAAGTGTAATTCTGGTAATTAAATATTTCGGAAAAATAATCTACGTTATGATTGCTTAAAATAATTATTACCTAATAGCTGATATTAAAATCATTTTATCAGAAATATTTAAGACTACTCTATTGATACGCAGTCAGCAGAACGTTTATAATTAATGAGAATTCACAACACTAAATATTTTTTCTAACTCATTAAATATAAATATTAGTTTAGATCTGAAAAAGATTTACACAGCACTATTGTTAAATTTTCATAAGATAAGGTAATCAAGATAACAACAGATAATAGAAACTGTGTATTTATAACAAATAACGCATAAAATACATGGACTTCAGGAAAATTATGAGTAAAAATATAATTCAAAACTTGCATAAAAATATTAAAACATTCCTATAGAGTGGAAAATCGGAAAGTTGACCTCAAATATAGCACACAAGATCCTACGCTAAGAGGAAGAATGAACATGAACATACCCCAATGTCCGAGGTAGTTCCGTGATAACGTTCGAGCTGCCATTGAGTACGCGAAGATGGCTTAGCTGACCCAATTCCACAGGAAGCGCTTCCACCTGGTTGAACTCGAAGTCAAGATTGCAGAGTTTAGCGAGACTGCCAAGACCTGAGGGCAGTTTCTGTAAAGAGGAGAAAAAGAGAATGAGAGGAGATAGAGAAAGGGAGAATGGAAGCACCTCTCTATAAGCACAGACGCGCACTTAGCCAATAAAATAGAACAAAAGAGAAAAGAAGAGAAGAGAGAAGAAATTGGATGAAATATTTTGAAAGTTGTTTGAAATTTAATATAATTCATTTATTAATATTATACAATACTATGACTAAAACTATGAGTTTTAATTTTAAAATAATAGTTTAAGAAAAGATAGAATATATCAATGGACCTGAAATATCTTTTGTAAATGAAGTTTATATTACAAGTAAGTGTATCATATTGTTATGTTTTGGTGCTACTAAACTTCTTCCCACATAATCCAGTTTAGTTCAGCAGATAGTTAAATATAGTAGATTCTGTCTTGCGATCCTCCCACATCACTAATTATTCTCTCTATACGGACATATTTTCAAATTCAGATATCACCAATCTTCGTAGGTAGAGATCTGTTTTCTGTTATTCACCTGCTGTATAGAGAAAGAAGAGATCAAACCTTAGTAGTCGCCCAATGTAACATTATTATAGATCTTCTGCCTTCGCTTTCAAGCGAGGTAATTCCCATTATGAGTGATCACCAAGCGAGAGAATGATCCGATGAACTATAAATCTACATCCGGTAAAAATGAACTGTGTCTCGTCAGTTACAGGACCCCAATGTGGGCATAGTCAGTGTAGTAATTGCATACACACTTCGTGTGTATTAATTACATATTTTATAAATTCATAAATTGTGTTCATACGAAAAAATAGAGACCAGTGAAAGATGACAACGTTGTGACGAAAAAACTTGATTGTCGTTTAAAAAAGTAAACTACTTTCATCCTATAGTCAAAAGTTGTAACTATCCTCTATATGTCTGATCTATAAGTACACATTTGAGTTGATTCATAAAGTTGATACAGCATTCAAACAATGATTTTTAACATTCAAATGTCTATGTTTCAAGCCGCTGTTGATTGAATGTCCGTACAAAAATTAAATAAAGATTATTATTTGTAAATTAATAAATTATGAAACGGTCATAATGATCAGTAATCTTGAAAAGTATCTAAATAAAAGAATAACTTAATGATTTTACCATTATTACTACTATTCTATTACATGAATATGATAAACAATAGAAAAAATTTACTGACTGAAAAATAAAAATTATTTTAAATATATTCCAAATTTCAAAGAAATAAACCTGAGTACTTGAAAACTATTTGTTACCGTGACGAGCGGGATGGTGACTTACCTTCAGTTTATTATTGGACATTTCGAGGATTTCCAAATTCTCTAAATATTTGATTTCATCGGGAAGTGTGGAGAGTTGATTGGATCCCAGATAGAGTTCCACAATGTTCGTCCAACTCGACATGTCTGGGTAACGTAATATTATAAATAATGACGTAAGAGATTTGAAAACGAAGTAATAGTATTGATATTCAGATTGTATTTGTAGTCATTGTATAATGCATAGTATCCACAATAAAGCTGGATTATTTGTATTGACGGAATTAAAAGAAGTTAAATATATTAGAATAGAAAAATATCATATGTAATGGCGTGATAGAATTGACAGAAATCAATACAATATTATTTTCATTGAACTAGATGACATAATATTAGTAAAAGAAGTAAAAGTATGTCTAATATATGTATGTCTAACGGTACATATATATATATATATATCTGGAGAAAAGAACGTTGACAGACTATTAATAAACTATTATATTTGATCTAAAATCCGTTCTAAATATTAAAATTGATAAAAATCAAACGGGAATTGAATATTTATTATAACTTTATTTTTAGATAAATAAAGAAATTAATAAATTCACAATCGTGATTTTAATATCATCAGCTTCTCGTAATAATTATAATTTATGCACAAACGTATATATTAATATAGTCAAACTTATTGAAATATAAGATTTTTATCTTCTTTTCGCACAAACAACATTAACAAAGAATGTATATGTAATGGCCTAATAAAAAACTAAACAATTAGATGAATTCTGATAAAGTTCTATAGTAGCATTTTTAAAACGAATACTAGAACAAAATCTCGTTTAATAATGCGCAAAAAACCATTACTAAAAAAATTGAGTACACTTACTTAAAAAACTTGAAACATTAACCTAGATTTACTTTTAACTGTAAAGTGCATTTAAATACCGTTTCCAGACACAAAAGTAGTTATTGGAAAAAAGAGAGGACGAAACATTTTTGAGTTAAAATAACTTTTTGTAACCGAAATTCAATATTGAATTATCGAAACATTATTCCTAAACGATATGACATTAATGGATGTTAACAGAAATTTTAATAGAATGGCCATTCCGAAAATCAAGTTAGACCAAAAAATGAGTAGAAAAGTTTACTTTTAACACTTCACTTATGATTAAGGTCAATCGATGTACTGGTGACTGGCTGACCATTTTAGTAATAAATAATGCAACACCCATTATCTTACATTGTTTCTTCGAATTCAAATTCACAGAGTCAAATATATTTTCAAGTCAGAAAATGACTCAATAAAGTTGATAATTATTTGAAAGGATCACAATTTCAAACAAAATGGTAGGTTTTAGTCGATTTTAATTTTTGTTTGTAAGATGACAGAAAAACAATAAATTAATATTTAACTGTTTACTCAGGAAAGTTCCCAACTTATTTTCACATTTTGTGTCTCAAAGTAATTTACTATGCATGCTCATACACAGGAGAGTTTTACCAATGATATGTTTAATATAATTAGTTCAATATTCCCTTTATGGAACTTATTTTGGGAGAAATCGTTGAATATTTTCCCAAAATAACTAGTAAAGCTGCCTACGTTATTGCTCCGTATATATCGGTAAACTTCAGAATTTCATTAAACTTTAAAAAATGTTTAACAACAAAAACAAGATTATGCACATGAAAGAAGTGTGTTTTATCCTTGTATACATTATTCATACATAAAATATCTCGATCTTATAGGATGTGGCATAGCATTATAATCAAATTCGACATAAATAAAATATTTTGTATACGTGTTATACGATATACCTGTTTTACAACACTACATAAAAAGCATAAATATTTAATAAATGAAACTGTTGTTTAAAATGCCTATTATTTAGTTCTCTCAAGAAAAAATCATAACAATTAATCGGTTATCAAGTGAAAATGTCGAATTTAATAAATTAAAAAACGACTTCATCATATATGTATTTCATAAGTATCTTTGGTCAGATAATGGTGTAAAGTATACTTCAAAGATTGCTAAATAAATAGTTAGAAAATAGCTTTTTAATTCTTATGGTTAAATTTACCCCTGGATATGTAAAATACATAATAACTTTTTAACAAAAACTTAAGATAACAAATATAGTTTTATACTCAACATATGTACATGCTCAGCATATAAAAAGTGGGAAAGTGAACATTAACGCGGGAAAACAGAAGAAACAAAACACTAATACATCTATGCTTAAATGAGGAGTGGGTAATATTCTAGTAGGGCTTCAAATCATTCTTTTAATTTTTAAGTCTCCCTCTCTAGCTACCATTGTCACGTAATAGATTCTTCAACATTTTAAGTGAAATCTTTGCTAAATTTTGTATCTATATGCATCTAAAATGTTTAAAAAATGTCTTTCCACACACACACACAGATAAGGATATATGCACATAGTAGACATTAGTTATATATGTGCATATTAATTGCCAAAAGATTTTATAAAATATATCTATGGGCAGACGCGTGTCAATATATTATTTAGACACACATATGTAAGTTTGTACACAGATTATAAGTCTGTTCAGTTTGAGAAGAAAGGGGAGGTGTTTTTCAACACTTCTGTAGCAAGTATTGCCTTCATCGTGAAATATTTCAGTGTGTGAATACATATATGGGTATATAATATAAAAGAATAACTTACAAAGGTCCATTATAACTTACCACTTTTTAATGTATCGTTCTATAACTTAGAATAGAGCATAGGAGAGGAATGCTTGCTTTCATAATGTAACTATTTCTTGGATTGCAAGTACACATACGTTATATAACCTACTAACTCTACATATATTTAAATGTGTAATATCTCGGATCTAGTTTTTTTCTCAATTTCGATCGTACAAGCGCAATATTCATACATAATATATAGAAAGTAAGCGACATATTATAACCTCAGTAGGCAAATTACTCAGTCAGAAGAACCAAATAATAATTATTCTTGCGCAAAAAACACTCATCTAAAATAGGCGATATATTGTATGTAATAATATCTAGGGCTATGTTGTCTAACTACAGATTACTAATTAAAGGGAGTCGTCGTGACATTTAATAAAGCTATAGATAGGCTCGAAACGAAACGGAACAATTAAAATTATTCTTACTAGGCACGTATATAATTTGACAAATTAAACAACATATTATGCAAATGTTTCTCTTTCTGTCTCCTATTAAGTTTGTCATTAAATGTTGAGAGAGTAAAGAAATAATGGTATGTATCAACTACTTTAAGTTTGGATACTTTTCCAAATTGATTTCCCCGTGTCAGCTGTTTCTAAACTATATACGACACACCCAAACACATAATTATATACGTACACTTAGAAAATTGCACAAATTGTCAAAAAGCCACACAAAAAGAGAGCGCTAAGTTACATTCGAAAATAAAATACTTCCTCAGGAAATTTGGTTCGTTTGTTGCGTTTGATTAAAGACACCTATGTTGTTGTGAAGGATTGCGGTAGATACTTCTTTTACTGTTATATTTATATTTATATATAATGCTTTCAAGATGGGATTATTATTAATACTACTAAATGAACGACAGATATATGTATATCTAAAAGACGACTTTCTTAATCGCAGACGCCTGCCTTCATGCACATTATTTGTATCTAATAACTAACTATACCCATCTATCTACAACGAAAGTGGGGGTCTGCTTGCATATTCATTTCTAAATTCCGTGTGCAGCCTACTTTGTACTTTGACTTGCCAAGCTCTACTTCGATGTGTAATTAATACAATCTATTCACTACATACATATATAGTCAAAAATTGCTAATTAAAAACCTTACCGTAGCATATGCCAGATTATAATAAGACACATTCTCGTATGATCTTTGGAGTAGGCTTAACTATATATACAACTATGTTTATCATATTTCTTATTTGTCTGTATATATTTTTATACATACAGTCGTGTTCACTACATTTTAAACTCTGGACCAACATAAAACTAAGCCTTATTCATGAATTTGCATAATATCTAAAATCACGATAGTATTGTACATGTATGTACAAAGCAAAAGCAAGTGATCACCTGAGAAAAAATAGTTTTAGTATTTGTAACAATGCGCAAATAATGATGCCAGTTAGATATTAACAATCACGAGTCACTCGATTCTTAATATTACATAAAAGAGTGTCTACAATATATGTCATTATCTATAATACGGCCTCTGGCTAAATATGTGTCTCTAAACTGCCGAGCTAAACACCTTATAAGAATACCTACTTTAAGAATGTGTATAGACAATTTGAAAAATAGTTTGTTGCAAAAACATAATGCAACGTTATAGAAAAACTTCTACTCAACCGGAGTAAGTGTGTTCCTTTTATGGATTAAATACACGTAGAAAGAAAGTGTAATGCTTGGTTCCCTCCTAAATGTGTATAGTTTAGTTTTACTATTCGTAAATACCAATTAAATTTCTTTCTTTTATTTAATTATTTTCAAACATATTTGTGTCACAAAGTTTAAAAAAAAATGTATAGCATTAAAGAAAGAATTTTGTATGTTCTGAAAGTAAATAGTCCTTGGCACATTGAATATAATATTTTAAATAGCAAAATATAGAAAATAACACATTTTATTTCACACTAAAGTTTCGATATAAGCTCTAATTTTAATCTAATATGTTATAACGACAAGAATGTCTTAATAGAACTTTGTTAAATAAGTAGATTGGAAGTAGCATGAAAACTTTGACCACTTTCACTAAAATAGGTTAGAGGAAAAAAGAAATCAACCAGACTAGAAATATATAGTTTGAAAATGTGACGAAAAAAAGCTGTAGGAGAATTAATGATTAGAAAGTATCTAATCTAAGAAGGACATAATGTTTCTGTAGCCTAAAGGACAAACGAAATGGTCATCTCGGAAAGTAGTTCCTATTCCAATTCTTTCCCCGCAACTTCCTCCTTTTCTTCCAGACTAAAATCAATTCATGTTCTACCTTGACGCTTTAAAGATCAAGTAAATCAATTGTAAAAATTGAATATGTATTTTCTTCTAATGTGCAAACAATATCATTAGACTTCTTAGAACGATCAAAAGTATGATAACCAACTAGACAATGGCTTGGGAGGAGGTTTACAGGGATAACCATCTATTTTGATGCTTTCTCATTTCTGGCTCTATAGCTCTCTATATATTTAAATTCTTCCTTTTGCGCATCCTTGTTTAATTAAATTACGTAGCCGAAGGTTTTTATGACCCCTTAACACTGCTCAGGATTTACATTTTGAATGTATAAAAAATATATATTATATGAACAACTAATAATAAAGGCTTTTTAACTAAAGAATTTTATAGTTTAAATGGTCATAAATATAACAATAAACCATTCTTCATCGTGTTGGAATCCTTTTTTCTAGTCAGAAAGTTTTTAGATTATAAAATTAATAAAATTAATAAAAATGACAAAATTTGATATCCTACAACCGAGTTATTATTGTAAAGAGTGGATTTTTATTCAAAGCGTTTTATAATTTAAAAGACGTATATAATAAACTATGCTTTAAATACCTATTATGTAAAGTATTATACTTCATATTAAATGTAAAACATTAATTAAGAAATATAAATTTGACAAGTTTTTTAACATGATTTTAAAATCGATTTCTTAGGCAACTCATAAAAAAAGATTCCAACATACGAAGTTATTCTACATTTTTGCAGGTGCATAATAATAACAGAAATAACGAAATTTTCCAATATATACTGCATAATAATACAATAAAAGGAATGGCTTCAACAATAAATAATATAAATCATAATATAGGTACAGATAGCACCATTCTGTATAGCACTCGATGTAATAAACAAACTATTATTCAACATAACAAAGACAAAACCATAATCCTTTTGAAATATCTTATTTATATATTTAAAGCAGTCATTTTATTGTTATCACCACAGAGTAAGAATATCAAGTGTTGTCACTCTTTTATTTATTTTTTAAATGTCGTGTTTTATTTATTGTACCACCTTTAAAAATTCACAAAATTCATAAATTTTATATAAAGAAAGTTTACACTACATAAAGTACATTTTTCATACTACTTTTCCTAATACCTAAGTTTTAAGTGTTATAAGTTGTTTTTTTGTTATTTGTTGTGCATTTTGTCTATTTGAACAGTTATATGCAGCACACAGTCTACTCGACTTAGGCATTTCGAATAATTTAATCAAGTCAAAGAGTCGGGCAACAACATGGCTATCTCCAATGAAAAATAGTGAATTGTAATTTAAAAATTCACTTATGTTATGTATTTTTAGGGACAGGTCCTATTAATTATCTATCTATGGTTATAATCAGTCATTCCTCTATTTATATAGCGTAAAGAGTTGTTTTTAATAATACAGAAAGTATAGTTAATACAAGTACAGCATTGATTGTTTAAATTATTCAGTATCAAAAATTTATTCAATAGATATATAAATAATTAGAATCATTACTAAATTAGTTTTAAAAAAGAAGTGCCCTTTTATGATAATTAATTTTAATAAAATTGATTCAAATTAAAACATCAAATATTGAATTTTAATCCAATGCAAAATACTAATTTGAGACAATTAATAGATTAACTTATAAAATAAAAGTTGCAGTTTATATTTCTTTGAATAAATGTCAATAAAATAAATATCGAGTAATTTTGATAGTTGAGATTTAACTTTTTGATCAAGAATGCATACAATTATTATATAAATGCCAGTCCTAAATTATATTTATCTATTACATTTATTAACTTACTAGTATTCAAATTTCATTTCAATTACCATTTAAGTATTTGCAACACCTAACAACAGTTGCACAAGTTTCTGTTCAGCACTCATAGCCCAGACAAAATCGATATTTTCTTTTTATCGTATCAACTGCGGCACATTTGAATTTTAAATATATTAAACGTAAATTTAATAATAACACATTTGAAAGTTTCATAAATCTATATTAGGTGTACATAAAAGTTATTGCACGATCATACAGAAGAATCTTACCTTCAGGAATGAAGGAAACGATATTATTATAGCTGAGATTGAGGAAGGTCAAGGATTTCGCCGAAGAAAAAATTCCCATCGGGACGCACTCGATGTTGTTGTGGTCAAGACTTAATTTCTGAAATGGTAACGTACATACAATCAGAAGATTCGCAATAAATATTTGAGAAAATTATGTATAATTTGATACTACTTATATTTTGTGAAGTAATATGCGTAAAAGAAACAAATATTAGTGAAAATGCTATATGTAAACTAAAAATGATCAATGTAGAAATTATACAGCCAGTGAATTATAAAATGTGGAACAATAAAACATTAACAAACAACAATTAATCAACATTAACATTAATTAAATATTCAAACCTCTGTTGTTGTAAATTGTGTTGGTCCACCGGGTGGAAAGGAGCTAAAACTATTCCTAGAGAGAACCACTGTCGTTACATGGGGAAGAGTTGAAAGAAGATCTTCCTGCAATTAAAGAAAAACACAAAATAAATATATATGTTTTAATATCAACATATATCTAACAGGAACAGAGGGCACAACTGTTTTAGGTTGAATCTTACAGACATTTATATAGGTACTACTAAATAGTGATACGAAAGAATTTCTAAAATAGGGATTAATGGTAGATTAACCAAAATATAAAGAAATAATTGAACTTGTAGTAAAACAGAATTATGCGCATTATTCAACAAAACCTAAAGAAAAGAGTCCTTCGAAATAAAAATATCTTGATCTGTGACAAGTAAAACTATAATACAAAAAAAATAGTAAAACACGGTATATTTCGTGAGGCAGCACGCCGTGAAATAAGGTTGAAAATACAGTTGAAAACAGTCCGGCTATTTACAGAACAGTTATTACGTAATAACGATTGAGTAAAATTTAACAAGAAAGGGTATTAGAAGCGCGAGTCAGAATAAAAGTAGGTTGGTTACGTAATAAGATAATTAATAACATAGAAATTAACCAATATATGAGACAAAAAACAATATGAAACTATTTAAGAAAACAATTATTAAATTAAGCTGAAAAGCTAAATTAGAATTAGAAACATACACAATTCTACACAAAAGAGTCCTGGTTTTAATTTTTAATTTTATTCTATAGACTCAATTACATAATATAAATAGTAAATAATTGAAAGATTCTAATGCGACACAATTCAAAAAGCGACAACATTGTCATGTGCAATAAAATCGCACTAGAAAGGTGTGATATACCATTTTTAGCATAATACGTAGGGAGGATTTATCAACTTTTGATGGAAATCTGACAAAGAAGGAGTGTATCTGATGATAAGGCCATCGAAGGAAATGAGTTTAGATGCAGAAAAGTAATAAGGGTATTAAAAAACACAAATTGGGAATTGAGCAGTAATCTTTTCATTATTCTACAGCGTACAATTTTCTATATAGATATAGCACTGTCTCTATTGATGATAGAACCTCGGCAATACTGCTGGGGATTCATTATATGAATATATCAATGACTCAAATGTGATCTTTTAATATGGAAACGTAAATATATAACTCTCTCGTTCTTTCAGAAAAGTACAGCTTATTTAAGGAATACAATCCCTGATTTATAATAATATAATACTATAATTGGAAATATTTTTAAGCATAATGTAGAATTAAAATTGTCAGCAATATAAAAATTGAAATGAAATACAGTTAATCCATAAAATGTATTTTGTTATAATTTAAACGCCTTTGATCGTTTTTGTGAATTACAAATGTCAAAAATGTTTAGTTTGTGCACCGAATTCTTAACCTTAAAACCTTATGTTTAGCAGTATAAACTGTTTTTAGTGGCCTATCCTACTATGGGACAGTGCAGTACAACGTACAACAGATCCACCTAAGTCTTAGTAGTATACAAAAGTAGTATAATATTTTGATTTCATCATATTTATACTTAAAATGCTTTTTATGTATATCTTTTAAAATCGCATATAAAATTTAATATGCGTTAAATGTAAAAGTTTGTCCTTACAATTGACAAATAAATATTATTTTAATTCTCTCTGACACTTTTGTGCGAGATTTTAATGTCCGTGAAACACCTTGTACGGACGGTAACAGGAGTTTATGTTAAAATATAATTAATTATGTCTCAGACAATCTACGGCTCTATAAATATACATGAATGTAGATAAATTTAATCATAACACTTTATTGTCCTATATTTACAGATTGTAAAAGTACATCTAGTTTGCATTGAATAAAAACAATTCGTAAATATTATTATTTTAAAGTTAAAAACCTTCTCTAAATAGTCCATGTTCGTCATATAATGAAGAAAATAGAGATATTTATAATTTCTAAATTTCTAAATTTCTTAGAGCTTGCAAATTTTACAAATAACTTAAAACCGCTTTTTAAATAGAAAATAATGGGAACTGTGATTTTATCAGCTGAATACTACTCAAAATTGTAAACTAATTATAACATTGAATGTGACGTAAATATTCTCAGAAGGGAAAGATAGGGCAAGAAAAGAAAAGGCCTGAACTCACAGGAAGGGAGGTGACTTGGTTGTTCTCAATGTTCAGTTCCTTGATCAGCTTACAAGCCGCCAAAGTTCGAGGGATTGAAGTCAACTGGTTGTATCTGACGCGAGGAGGCAATAATAGAGAAGGTGGGACCAAGTGTTAACAAATAAATGATATGATCAATAATCCACAACTGTAACCGAAGCTGTCCAATAGTCAAACCTTAAATAGTTCTCCTTGAAAAAAATAATCAGATTCATATATGATCAATAAATATATGCCTGAATTGAATTTAAGCCTAAAACACGATAATTTAAGATATATATTCTATGGAACTATACATATAACTAATGTCAAAGATTTAAATACACGATTAAAGACAACCATTTTACACCACTATATAATAAGAAATATAATCATTACTTCATTCAGTTAAGAAATATCAGCTTTAGCACATAATATAACTACCTACTAGATAAAGAATAGATGTAATATAAATAATGTGTTGCTAAATTTAAACAAATTTAATTTTAAACTTACAAACATATAGCAATTGAATTATACGTATCATATTAAATTAGTATGATTTTAATCAACAGATTATTTGGATGTTTTCTATATATTAAAATTGGTGCGTTATTCAAAAATAGAAAATTATTCTGTGTTATAATTTTAAATTCTACTTTGATAAATTAAAGAAATTTATAATAATGCACAACTTTAAAAAAGCTGAAATCGTAACTATAATTAAAAACATTAAAAAAGAAAACAAAAATGGGACATATTTGACAAGGTAATATTTAAAAAATCAAAACACTAACAAAAGTCGATGAATAATTATTCCTATGACCTGAATGAACTACAGAGCTCCTACAATTTTCCTGGACGTCTTATAGGCTCATCTATACCTGTAAGATATTTACAATATCTTCAACAAACGAAATAAGAATATGTTTGTAAATTGAATGCTAAAATTTATTATAACAGAATAAAACCATTTTAGCTCCGGAAACTCATTCACAATAACATCTACATTATTAGAATTAAATGCAATATATCATTATGACACCCATGTATCATAATGCCGAAGAATATCTCTGCAATGAAACCATTGACATATCATTTTTAACAACCATATCTTGATAATTATTGGGCTTTTTCAGGGCTTCTCCGTTGTTCATATACTAGGCCTTCTCCAGACATTGGCTATGTAAAAGCCCTGGATAGCCTCATATTCAAAGCAGAACTCAAAGTAAGTTATAGAAATAAATTCGGTTATCGGGTTTTGCCTATTTTATTTGAAGTCAAGCGCACATTAAGTGCCAGAATGATAAAGTTACATAATATTCGAGTAAAATAGATATAGATATAAAAATAGAGCAACCGATTCATATCCAGTAAATACAAAACCAATAAAAACTAAATATACACTTTGACATGTTTGATTGTATAGTTTAACTAGAAACAGTTCGTACTCAAGTGAATCCCTAGAACAACAAATTATAAATAAGGATACATGTCAAATAATTTTTTAAATATGTACGCCATGTCATGTTTAATTTACATCATGTAACAAAACTTTAAACTCAATTTTAACTACACACATAGGTATTCTCTATAGCTAATAACGGGCATGAAAAGTGTCACTGACAAATAATTAATCAATAGAAAGATTAGAGTATAATACAAACTATATAATACTCGATCAAAATCAGCCTGATAAGTAGTGGAAAAAAAATCGAAATTTCGGACTTCGAAATGCAAAGAGTACTAAAATGCATAGATAAGAAACGGTGTGCGTTAACGTAACCTTTGTGAAGTTTTTGAGATAGCAGAATATAAGATATACAGGCAACTATACATACGTGTTAACACACTGATTTCACTGAATGGTTGACCCTATTATAACACCCATAGTGTTATAAAATTATATATTGTTTGTTAAATAAATATATTGTGCAGTTAGAAGTAAACATTAAATGCTAGATTTTTTTAAACATTGTCTAGAAGGTTAACATATTTGTCAAAAAGAAATATTATAAAAACCTATAAGGAAGGTCAGTCATACTTTGGACATCGATGAACACGGTATGATCAGGCAGATAATAATTGTACAGAATGAAGAATAGATCATTATGTAAAACAGAAATAGTTTACTGCTATTGATCAATATAGCATCAATATATAACAAGGAGATCAATAAATATAATTCAATTATGCATAGAAAAAATACATAAAAAGATTTATAAAATAAACATGTATAATATAAGTAAATTTATAAACACGAAACCGAAGATTTTGGTATAGAAAAAATATTTAAGTTAAATGGAGAGCTGGGCATATCTGTACATGAAATTGTATAATTAAATATTTGCCTTAATTAAGAAAAGGAAAACTTCAAGAAAAATCAATGAAATATGTTTAATTAAATCAGTATGAGTAAACATACGAGTACCCTTTTTAATATGTAGTAAAATTTGTGCCATTAATAGAATAATGTAGTAATATAACTAAACAATTATTATTTTGTAAAGAATTTGATACGTAATAATACGTAATATATATATTACGCCTAATATATATCATGTACGATATATATATTTAATATTTAAGAGTCTTTGTTACCATATAAATTAGCAATTATAATAGCAAATATCTATTTATACCACATCAAAAACCATATGTCCATCATATTGCTTTATTTGCGTACTTTAAAATCAGATAACCGTACGCGCACGATTGATTATTAATTTTGATAATTGTATGCTAAATATTGATTATTAATGTGATAATCATACGTATTAATGCATTTATAAAAAACAAACATTTTAATAAACAGAAATCGTTATACATAACAACTAAGTTAAAATTCCTAGAGACCAACGTGTAACCTTGGCAGTTGTTCGCACTCTCAGAAATTTCTTTCTCTATGTCAGAATGCGATACGGTAAGAAAATCATTCTTACAAGTATTTTCTAAACAAATGTTTTCACTTAAGTCATGCAGAATATTGTCCATCACGTTTATATTAATATTAAGATCAAGATCTACTTGAAAAAAGTATAAAAATGCGTCCATTGTATTGTGGTATAAATTACTTAATTAACGCCTCATTGATTATTTTTTAAACTTGTATCTGCATACATTTATATTTGACTATCGTATCCTTAACAAACATTAACTATAACATTGTCGAGGAGTAAATTGTAGACCTAATAATCAGTTGCGTCAAGTCCAAAGGTAGACAAGTGACTAGATATTACTTATGTGAAGCGAATTAAACGTAATTTATCCTATCCCCATGTATAAACAGGATATCAGTAATAAATATAAGTAATCTATACATTAAATCTATGAGTGTAGTAAGTACAACACCAAAAGGTCAGTTTAATAAACTTTTAAATAAAAAGTAAGCATTCAATAAATAAAATAGAAATAGTAAAAAAAAACATAGAAAGTTTAACAAAAAAATCCGTGTGGTGCTTTTTAACATTTCGTATAATTAGCGTTTATCGGATGAAAGATCTTTAGTATTTACACATATACAAAGAAAAAAGTTAAATAGATTTATCACATTTCTCTTGAATGGTTTTTTGTGCTTTTCTTTTCATGAGAACAAAACTTAAGACAGCCTATTTTATTTTTAGTCATTGAAAACGTAAGGAGAATAGTCGTCTTGAAGAATATCGAAACCATAGAGAAATATTATGTTTAAGAAAAATGACAAGGTACTTGTAACATTTTTTTGACGCAATAAGACCAGTCGTCCAATTAGAAGCTAGTATTTAAAAAAATTATATCACGTGACTGCATAAAGAAACAAATACATTCAATTGGTTTAAATTTTAAAATAGAAAAGGCTTTAAACCTTTTAATAGTTTAAAAATATTCTAATTATGTAATTTTAATGACAATAATAAAAATTAATTAGAGAAATAAAAAATTTGGTGAGAAAAGTGACATTCCGTTTTTAGAATAGTCACATTTCTGTCAGCGCGATTTAATAATCTGGTGTATGTAAATAGAGCAGGGATCATAATTATTGTTTAAACCATCTTTTTGTAAACAGATAACGGTAAATTTTTCATCATTTTACTTCTATTTTTTAATTTTCTACATTTTTTAATTTACAATAAATTTTTAAAATCATCAAGCAGTATTTATTTATCAGAAAAGAAGAAGAAATAAATCTAATGGAAAAAAAATAAACATGGAAATGGTAAATAATATAGAATGTCAGCAAATAAAAGATCTAAAAAACAGTAAAGGTGAAGGGAGCCTGCATCTAGACAATAAGACTGAAACTTCCTCGAATTTATCAAAGAATGAAGTGGTTACTTTACAGCACACTAACTAATTGTGAAGGAGAAAACGTAGGAAATCCACCAAGCTATTATACTTATAACATAGGTCTAAAGCTATAGTCCAGGTCACAAAGCTAAAAGGGACTAAGAGACTAATGGGCTAAGCTATAACTTCAAAGTGATACAGTAAACACTCAGTGGTACGTTTAGGAAATAAACAGGTAAAATTGTATAGAGGTTAAGTGCAAATGGAATTATTGGAATTAGTCTATACATATATTTCATTTAATGGTTTCAAAAATGATAGAAAACATTGAGATGGCATTTAATGTCTTATACTTTTATAGAACAGCAAAAAATAGAACCAACCCAAGCAAAACTTCTAAGGTTAATTAGGTGACACTAAACTGACAAATGACAGCCAGGAGCGAGAACATATGTTTAAGACGAGAGCTAGTTGATGAACGAACAAATTTTATAATAAACAAACTAAATGATTGAATAATTTATAATTATAAAGAATGAGAATGGTAATACCCATTTGATTTTATCATCACTAAATGTCATTTTGATGAAGCCAAAAGTTGACTAAATATTAATTGCTTTTTAACATTTTTAATTCTTCATCTGGTATGGTAGCTACAAAATATAATCATATGATCTAATATTGAAAACAATTTTGAACGAATTATTTTTACAAAATGAAATTTATCATATATGCTAAAAAATAACTTTTAAATAAAATATATATTTGTTATATATTCAAAAATGTTTTAAACTTTAAGCAAAATACTAATACTTCTACACATGATGGAGATATGATAACTTTCAATAACAGTTTTGTTTAACATCACTCCAAATATAAAAATAATAAAACTTTAAATGTTACAAATATTTTCGTGTGTATTATACAAACATTTTCAGGCTATAATAACAGTTTTATTTGAGTACCTAAGTGAAAAACATAGTTTAATCTCAAATAACAAACTTACTGTGTTACACTGTCAGTCAATAGGTGAAACGGGAAAGAACATAGAATAAGAGCGAGAAAGCATATACGTACCTACATAGTAAGCGATGAAAAGAGGAAAAATATATTTACGAGTAGTAGAAAAATACATATGTTGAAAAATATTAGTTGTATCTAATAATTCTTATAATTTTTATGCTTATCGATAATTAATCCATCAAGAGTTAAAATAAAATGAAAACTCTCTACTTTGATAATTTGCATAAAAGATATTGTTAACATTTTTGTAAAATAGTCATCATTTATGTTCAAAATATGCGTAACAGATATTAAAATTCATATGACTTTATAAATGTTAAAATATGAACAAATTTGCAATGAAGTTAGCTGAAGCCTGTGTTTTATTTGAAAAATCTATACAAATGTACAATTACAGAAATTGAACAAAATGCCAAATATATAAGCCGTATTATGTCATGATTTCAAATAGAAAATGCAAGGATACCAATTTTCAGTTAGTAAACAGAAAATTAAAAATATCTAATTATGAGTTTAGTGATAAATGTGACTAGGATCATTTTTTTGACAAATTTGTTTAAAAATCAGTATATATTTAAGCTATGGTATCAGTTTATACATATAACAAAATGGGCTTCTGTTAAATATGTATGTATTAATGACACTTTTCAAAACAGGGTGAAACTCTCATAACTTACTGTACGTTGAATAATTTATTTATTTTATGTATACTAAAAAAATAAAACAAAAAAAAGATATACATGTCGGTAATGAAACAATGGTTATAGGTACTATACAAAAAGTGTACACGGCGCGGTATACTTATCATGTACTAGAAAAGAGATCTCAAAGAAAGATTCATATTGTTCAATTTGACTGGACATGGAAGTGTCATTGCAAGTTGTAACATCGATATAAACAAATCTACGTCGAAGTAAGAAAACTAATATGATAGGTATTATTGACTTCGGTAACAATATGCGTCAACAAATACACTAACAAGTAGACTTTTTCAAGGCACCCCTCTGATTATGGCAAGGCACATGAGGCCCTCCTCCAGTTTATACACGATTAGTTAGGATACTCGAAATGAAATGTATCCTGCGCACCAGAATAAAAAGTATTGACTGTAGAATACAGGTAAGAACCGTAAGTTATGTCATTGTGTTATTTAAGCGCATAGCACATGAGCGTGTATTTAGCAATATATATTTGGAAGTCTACAAAGTGTGAAGTGACAAGGAAAGAGAGTGAGAGAGCATGTTGGTGTTTTTAGAAGTTGAATATTCTGAGACAGTCGCGGTGCTGAGAAGCAAGATTAGTTGATTGTGTGGTCCATTTATATTAGCCTTATTTAATTCTACTGATTGACACTTGGTATTGTAAAAATCAATATTATAGACCTGCCTCGTTTTACAGTTATACAATGGAACTGTTAGGTACTATAATAATGTATGACTTACATATTTGGATACCGCTGCTGTATGTTGTGCATATTATAGATTTGTAGGCAGACAGTATTATAAAAGCTTCGTAAATGTATAATCACATGTCAGACACATTATATCGAATGCAAGGCTCCTGCACGCCACCGAAATAATTATAAAATATGACAAGACCCAAATTAAGTAATATATATATATATATAGACAGCATGTAAACCCTAACTTTGAAAGTTTTGAGATATACGAATAGATAATACTATATAAACAGCTTCCTCTGCTATTTTTCTTATCATATATGAATTTTGAAATGTACATTTAATAGCGTCTTGGCAACCTGACTGTAAGGAAATTCTATTTTTCTAAAAAATGAAACATCTACAAAATAAATTAAGCCCTTAACAACCCATTTAAGTTAATGCGACAACTGAACTGATAACATTTACAATTTCTCCATGTGTTTTTATGGCAAAATCCTTTTATGACAAATATAAATAGAGTATATCAAGTAGGTATAAAGATTATAACATCACATCATCTTGTGTGCTGTATTTCTTTTAGTTTTATCAGTTTGTCTTCAAATCATATAGTGTATAAAAGTGTTGGTTAAATTTGGATACATATTAATGACGTTTTACAATATGTAAATAGCAAACCAAACACGAGAGAAAAAGCACAGAATATATTTTCATGACAAATTTCACTCTATATCTGCGGTAAAAACTGGCTTTAATTTTAATGATATATATTAACTATTGTAATGCAATTAAATTAAAAAGAGATGTAATTACATCTGATAAAAAAGAGTAACTCTAAAATGATTAAAAAAATATCACATCAATGATGTGATATTTTTTATGATGATCATGTATATTGCCAATAGATATGTTTAATATTAAGTTAATATAACTAATTATTATCCGAAAAAAATATTAACAATTATACCATGCTTGATGAATTGAAATTCTATAATAAGTATAACTATGTGTTTAAATATTAATAACTGTTAATAAGACCAGTTATAGTTTTAATTTAGTCATTTTATAGATACCGTAGAGTTAGACATCCTAAAGGTCAGTATGGAAGTAATTGATTTCATAAACACATATAGGAAGATTCGGTACAACTACATATCCTTTGTCAAGAACAACAGTTCATATTGCCATTACAACTACATGCCACTTAAGTAATATTAAACTCGCGTCATTTGTAAATAATAGTTTAATTTAATTAGAAAATAATACTTTTATATAGATTGAGTTGGAAGAGACTCTGAATATTGTTTAAAATATCAGTATAATAACTCATAAGCTCATATTACAGTAACTAAAAAGCACTGTACATATTTTGACATATATACGCATATACCTATAAATTAACACCTGTTAAATGCATTATTACTAATATTAGAAAACCAGAAAATAGGCATGTTTACGTTGCCTAGTTACGGTGGAATACGAATAAATGAAATATTCTTAAATAAATCTGATGTTATAATTATCATCTCCACTTATCAACATCACTTATCAACAAGACAGATAATATGCAGAAATTAAAACATATTTTCCTAAAATGCAAACGCTTTAGTGGATTTTGACAAGTTTTATATTTTCTTGTAATTGCGTAAAAATTAAAACTTAAGTCGGAATTAAATGTTAACGTTAAAGGCAGGCATTAAAGTAACATTTTAAAAGCCTTACATATAGTGTGTTGAGAACTACATTATATGTACATGTGTAAAGGCATGTAATACATAATTTTTGTAATTATATATCAACGTGCAGTATTTCTCCTTTTGACATGTACAGTTGAAAATAACCACTTGAGAAATGACCCAAAGTCATAAAATCAATACGCATAAAGTGAATAGTGTGTAGTATCACGCAGGAATCATAGGTGTTGTTATACAGGGTAACAACTAGAACGTAGTTAGGTTTGTTAATGGAATCTATGAGTCGATGTGAGATGTACTTAAGTTTATTACATAATATCTGTACAACTTAAAGTAGATTATAAATATGAGTATTATATGACCGGAGAACTAAAAGTAGTTCTATTTGTGTCAAGAATTGTAAAATTATTTTATTGATAATTATATAATAAGTTGAACAATTTTTTACTCTTTTAATGCGTAGTCTTATTGCATGTATACATTATATTCTATTTAGGTAAACACAAACATAAATATAAAAGTTACTATTTTAAAAATGAAGAGGTATGATGAAAGAGAAGTTTTATTACTTAACTGTTGTTATCATCGACAAGCAGAAATTCGTCAACTTTATAGCCCCAACCCCACAGCCCTAATTACAATGTTAAACTTTATTGGAGATAAAACAATATCTAGACCATCGAGTAATTATACAAAGAGTGTTCACTCGAAATAATTCTGCATACAGTTCAATACTACAATTATTTACCCATCCGAAAGTTTATGCAAAATATTGTTTTAAAAACTGAGAGCAATTAAATCGTGCATGTAACAAACAGTTTACTATTTACAGGCAGTAAATTATTTATTATAGACAATTTACGTATGTTAAAATTGTATGAATATATATATATTTGTTCTTAAAATTAATTTAATCAAAATATTTAATACTACTTTTTCCATTCCCATTTACATAAAATTTATTAAAATAAAATGATTTATTATATACGACGATTTACAGCACGATATATATAAAATCGATAAGAGTGAACACTCTTTGTATAATCATTACTCTATGATATTACCCTTCTAAACTTTTGACAATAATGTTCAAAAATTCGATAAATTTAAATATATTAGGAATTCCACAAAGTTTTAAGTAGCTTTAAATATTTTCATTTTCATCAAGCAATTGCAAGAGAAATTATCGACATTCGACTAATTTAACACGCGTAAGTTGTCTGCCAGATTATATAAAATATACGAACAAAATATGCTGTTTCACGAATCTTATTCAGTTTTAAAATATCATTTGTTTAAAAGTGAATATTACGTTTTAGCAATTGTAAGTAGCCATTGCATACGTTTTTAATTGGAAGATGAAATCTGGTTTTTACGTATAAAATGTTGCCATTTTTTGATATCATGCCTGTCAACCATTTTTTATTGAATGCTATTCTGCCTTAGATTAAAAAATTAAAATTATTTTTTCATTGATTAATGCCCATTTTTAAACAATCATTTATGTTGTATACATATTGCAGAATTAAATGTGTATAAAAATATACAGGCGAACATGTCTTGCAACATACAGTGAACTGTTTCGTACTACATTATTTCATTATTACCTACTACTATTTCATACTACTAGTATTATATTTGATATATGCTAAAAATATATATTCACATCGGGATTATCATAATATGTAGTAGCTAATTAACAATAGGTCCCTTATTATAAAAGATAATCAGACACTAGATGTCATGAAATCTATAAGCACACATTCAAAAATATCTCTCATAGTCGTAAGTCTCAAATAATATATTTCTATAATACTTACCATATCAATTTATGCAAAATACAGTAGAAGCATTATACATATTTTAAAACAACAGTAAAATTAATTTCTGCTGTTGGGAATTCCAATCTTGAAGGTCGACGTTTCTATGTGAAATTTACAATTTTGAAGATTTCAATACAGCAGGATTTTAAATTTATCTATGTATAAGGTATCAATTTGTTTTATTTTCCTAGTTGTTTGGTCTAGGAAATAGCTATGTTTGGTCAAGGAAATAGCTATGTTTGGTCTAGGAAATAGCTATGTTTGGTCTAGGAAATAGCTATGTTTGGTCTACGAAATAGCTGAATTTGGTCAAGGAAATAGCTATGTTTGGTCTACGAAATAGCTGAATTTGGTCTAGGAAATAGCTATGTTTGGTCAAGGAAATAGCTATGTTTGGTCTACGAAATAGCTGAATTTGGTCTAGGAAATAGCTGAATTTGGTCTACGAAATAGCTGAATTTGGTCTAGGAAATAGCTGAATTTGGTCTACGAAATAGCTGAATTTGGTCTAGGAAATAGCTGAATTTGGTCTACGAAATAGCTGAATTTGGTCTAGGAAATAGCTGAATTTGGTCTACGAAATAGCTGAATTTGGTCTAGGAAATAGCTGAATTTGGTCTACGAAATAGCTGAATTTGGTCTAGG